>NW_010729338.1:392712-414328 GCF_000365185.1 Nelumbo nucifera
CACCATTAGGGAGCTCGTCACCAAGTAGCTCTCCACCAGGGAGCTCGTCACCAGGTAGCTCTCCACCAGGGAGCTCGTCACCAGGTAACTCACCACCAGGGAGCTCGTCACTAGGTAACTCACCACCAGGGAGCTCGTCACCAAGTAGCTCTCCACCAGGGAGCTCGTCACCAGATAGCTCTCCACCAGGGAGCTCGTCACCAGGTAGCTCACCACCAGGGAGTTCGCCACCAAGTAGCTCATCACCAGGCAGTTTGCCACTATGGAGCTCCACCGTCCTCTGAGTCACAGGCCACCTGGGAGCAGGTCAAGTGACGAGGTACTTAGCCAAAAAATTGGTACGTGACCAGAAACGGTTACATCAGTTATTATGTTTAATTAAACTATCAAACAACCAAGGAGAAGGTGCACAATGCACTCCTCTTTCCACGCAAAATGGAGAACATGACAATTCTAAAGGAGTTGTGGTTCAAACTAGTTGATTCAGACAAGACAGAGAGCATCATTGCCCCTCAGCTCAAGAGAGCTCTAGCAGTTGGAAACCTAGAATTCCCTCTCTACATTGTCCACAAATGATCATAATGTATGATTTTGATCGAAATGGAACAACGAGCATTGAAGAATTTGTTCCTTTTAACAAGTTTCTTCTTAAGGTTCAGCGAGCTTTTTCAAACCTAGAAAGAGGTCGTGGATTTCTTGTTCCTGATGATGTTTATGAGGCTTTGATAAAGGTTGGATTTTCCCTTGACTCCCTTGCTTTTTATACAGTTTGTGAGCTTATATCAAAAGAAGAATGGAAAATTCTGGTTGGATGATTTTATAGGACCTTGTATGTTTTTACACTTTGTGGAATATGAGAAATCAAAGTACTCTACCATGTTCTCCTCATCTAAAGATACCCTCATAATTCATTTGGTGTTTGAGGAAATTGTGGCAGATCTAAAGCATTTTGTGTATGCATGAGTGTGAAGTTTTCTCTTCATGACTATTCTAGTGCATGGATTGAAAGTGAACATGAGATCTGAGATCTGTTTTTCATATTTCATAGAAAAAAGGGTGGCATGAGTTCGAACTCAATGAAGCTGTAGGGAGAAAATGGGAGGCATGGGTTTGAGCTCGATGGAATTTCTAGGAGAAAAAGGGGCGGCATGAGTTTGAGTTCAATGGAGTTTCATGGAGAAAAAAGGGTGGCAAATGGGTTACTCAATTTAAAGTTTATTTCATTTTACGTGACATCTAGACTTGTTCATGGGCCGGGTAGCCCGACAGGTTGGCCTGGCCCCCGGACAGGCTTGGACATGAATTTTAACCCGCAGGCTTGACCTTAGGCCTAAAAGCCTGGCTCGACTATTTTTCGGGTCAGGCTCGGGATTTACCAAAAAAGCCTAGCCCGGCTTTTTATAATTTCTTATAAACCCTAAATTCCTAGTTGACTAACCCTTTCCCATTTCCCTCTTTTCATCTTCTATGTTTTATCTTCTCAGTTCTCCTCACTCTCACTCTCAAGAACCGGTGACGAACCCAGGCACCATTCTTAGTCTCAGAGGCGAGCTCAGGCACCGGCACCATTCTTAGTTTCTCTCTCTCTCTCTCACCACCACTCCTCTCTCTCTCTCTCTCTCATCTTTCTCTTAGTTCTCATTCTCACTCTCACACTCTCAGGAACCGGCGAACTCAAGCATAGTTCTCACTCTCAGAGGCGAACTTAGGCATTGACACCACCAGCGAACAAGGTCATCCCTCTCTACGGTGGTGAGTCCTCTCTCTCTCTCTCTCTCCCTCTCTCTCTCTTTCTCTCTCGCTAAGTTTGCCCTTAATCACAAATCTTAATTTTACACTCAATAAAATTAGCAAAGAAAAGAAGAAGCAGGCAAAATATGAGCTAGATTGTCTCAAATAGGCTGAAAAGAAAAAGAGGCACCTGGAGAAAGCACTTGCGACTTTAGCTGCCATTCTCTCAGAACTAGAAAAGAAGAAACAAAAAAAGAGGTTGGGCTTTGGGTTTTTTATGAAGGCCGGGCTCGGGCCCAAGTTGTAGGCCCATTGATCAGGCCGGGCTCGGGCTCGGGCTTGAAAAAATTCTGTAAATGAAGAGCAAAAGATCGACCTGAGCCCAACCCGGCCCATGAACAGGTCTAGTGACATCGTATATAAAAAGGGTAAAATGGGCATTTAAGAACACTAATGCATCAATCAAATGTTTTCCGTCTGGGATAGTGATGGAGGGGAGTTTTATGTTGAGTTTTTTTAAAGTTTAGGGGAGGTTTTTGTTAAAGTGAAAGTCGAAGAGAGGTTTTTATGATTGTTAGAAATTTCAGGGGAGGTTTTTGTATTTTACCCTAAGAGACGGTTAATAGGTTTGGCTATTTTTGACCATTATTCTCTTTTATTAGTATTAAACAACGTAACAATAAAATAATAAAATAAAACCAAAAGGGGCAAAACTATGAAGATTATGAAATTTGTGTTTAGTGTTTGATTTACAGTTGGATGGAATGCCTTATGATTTGGGTGGTGGATATATGGGAGAGGAGAAGAACAATGGCACAAAGTGTACATGCAGCTAAAGGTTATCAACAATAGGACTGAAGATTGAATTTTTCAGGTAAAAGCAATGAAACAAAACAAAAGGTTGTAACTTGTAAGATAGATTGAAAGATTTTTTTTTTGAGGGGGGGTGTGTGTGTAAAGAAAGAGCTTAGGGTTCATTTGGTACGCAATCGGAATCGAAATCGAAATCGAAATCCTTTGGAATCGGAATCGCCTTTTCCCATAGTCCCTTTGGTTCAGACAGGAATGAAAATGAGAATTAGAATAAACAAGAATGAGATTTCATTCCCATAGGAGGGACAGGGAATAACTATTCCCTCAAATGAGGAATTGTCATTCCAGTAGGAATAGGAATAGGATTCCAATTCTGTCCAACCAAACAGTTGGAATCAGAATAGCCCATTCTGATTCCGATTCCAGACCATTATTCCTGCAAACCCAATGGGACCTCAGATTGGTAGATTGGTGCATGAGACTAGGATATTTCCACCAAGTACATATTGGGATAAATTAAATTGGTTGAGGCTGAAGATATTTGTCATAATACCACGGATGGCGCTTTAGTTTGTCCATGGCATTTGCCCAAAGCCTAAATTGGCTAGTGCACCTTCAAACAAATATAAACTTTGATGGTATAGGTTTAATGTGGAACGGGCTATGGGTGGCATGATTTTTTTAAAAAAAATTGAAAAATATAAAAAAAAGTTAAAATAATTAATAAAATAGATAAGAAATTGAAAAAGAAAAAATCTTAAAATTTTATTTTATATATGAATTTTGATGTATATAATTATTTATATATAAAATCGTAAAATGAAATTTAAAAAATTACAATAAAATAATAAAATAAAAATTTATATGCATCAAAACCCCCAACCACAACACGAGGGTGCCAACGGGCGAGAAGCCCGACCCACTTTACAGCCCCATTTGACAAAGCAATTCAGTTAACAAACTTGTTCACGCCTAGGTATTGTAATTAGAGACTCATAGGGTGAGTTTGTGGTTGATTAAACTATAAGATTGGACAAGGTATCAACCGATAGAATGGAAGTTTGGAAAAATGAAAAAACACAAAAAAAAACAAAGAAATAGACAAGAAAATTCAGTAAAAAAAACAAAATATATTTTAACTCTATTGGTGTTGTAAGAGAACATGACCTTATATAATCAAAATTTGCTTTTATCACTTGCCCCAAACCCAAAGTCAATTATCCACTTTATTATAGTACTTATTATTTGTATAGATAAATACCAGAAACGAAAGAAAAAATAAATAAATCCACTGCATCTTTAGTAAAATAGATAAGATAATAATAAAAGACTATTGAATGTTAAAATGCCATTTAAAAATAGTGGAAAATTAAAAAACAAAGAAAACAAAATATGTTTTAACACTATAGATAGAGAAACCAAAGAAAAAACAAAGTAAACCCCACTTCATCTTACAAGAATAATAAAAAATATTGAATAGAGAAAGGTGGTGATAGTGGGAACAAATTTTAATTGGAAGTGATGATGTGCAATCTGGTGTTTTCTGTTCACAGATAACTTGGACATCGAACTGTGTAGGTTGCCTAGTTGAACTGCTAGAAAGTGATTTAGAGTGTCTAGGTAGCTTGACCCGAGGTGGGTACTCCGATGCTTAAGTTAGCAAATTGGTAGTTACTTGTAAAAAAGCCTTTATATAGGCGATTTGTCGTGAGCCTCCTGAAACACGTCCGTGATCTTTGGTCCATTTGGTTTGGAGGTGGTTTCATGCCCGAAGGTGGATTCTGCGTAAGCAGGTAATGTTTATCCAATCATGACCGAAGCAGACGGGGTGATAACCGGCTCTTCCGACGTGGCGTCGTGATTCTGGGGAATTTAGAGGCGATAGCCTGCTTAAGGGGAAGGTCGCCCAATATGTCTTCTAGGTCTCTAACTAGAGTCGGGTCAAATCGGTGGAAGCAGGTCGCCTCTTATGCCGATCTGAGGTCTTGCTTGGTTGTTTGTAGTTCGGCCTACTGGAGTGGTGTTGAGGTCGTCGAGGCGATTGCAAAGTATCTGAAGTGCTCCTAGGTATGCTTATGGGATGTCGAGATGTCACTCCGCTGTTCTACAAGGTCATATATTGTGATATCATTGAAGAACCAAATTACCCCTCATCATGAAGAAACTTTACAAGTATCCGTATCAACAATTCTGTACCATTTATAAAAATGAAAATGGTTATTGTCAAAAGACCCTGGATTTTCTATTTCCACTATTGCCCCTAGTCATTATATCCTGATTTTTATGACACAACAATTCAAGTGAGGAATAAATATAGGATATTTTTATTTATTTCTATTAAAATGAGAATGGTAGATGGGTAATTGATTATCTATTTCCATTATTACCCCCCTTTAGTCATTGTTATTCCAATTGTATTTTATAATATTATAAACAATATTTTATATTTCCATTATTGTCCTTCCTTAGCCATTATACCCTAATTTCTCTATAACCATTATATATTTCTATAATTTATCTATAATAAAAATGAGTATGTGGTAACAATGTTTCGTCAAAAAGCCTAATTACACTTTCCCTTTTTATAGGGATGCAAATGGATTAGGTCAGATTCAAATCAGGGTATATCCAAATCCAATTTGATAAATTATAGGTCCAATCCAATTCGATCGGATCTCACAAATATTGATTTAGATTCGAATTTGATAAGGATGTTGGATATTCGAATATGATCCAATCAGATTTATTTATTTTTAAATAATAAATTATTAAAAAAGAAAATATAACAATTTAAATAAAAAACAAAAAATGAAAGTATTTTTCAACTATATTCATCATATATACATGTTTTTTATAAAAATAAATAATATAAAAACTTATAAAAATATAATATAAATAACATATTGGATCCTTTTGAATCAGATAGGAGTGATCTGAATCTGATTCAGTTTTTAATTGGATCTGATTATCCAATCCGATCCGAAAATCCATAATGGAGATATCCAAATCCGATAAAATATGATCAAACTTTGGATCAGACCAAATCATGATCCCTTTTTACCCTCTATTTTTTTTCCAATATTTATTTAACCTATCATTAAATGGGATGTGCACTATGAAACAAAGTTTTTTCCAATAAAATTGAATACTAACTGTAAACATACTAACTATCAACCAAATTTGCATCCTTTCATTTTTACCTTCATCATTTTTTGCTATTCCAAATTTCTAATGTTTGATCTATCATAAATGTGAAACTATAAAGTGTGTTATACCCAACATAGTCAATTTAGAAATTGGGCTAGCTCATACCTCCGAGTTGTGTTGGGCTTGGGTTTTGAGGCCCGTGCACCAGCACGATATAGAACAAAAAAGTGGAACATGCTGGTATAGGCCCGCAACCTATCATGGAACAATATATATATATATCATAATTTTTTTAATTTCATATATAAACAATTGTATACATCAAAATTCATATAGAATAAAATTTTAAGTTTTTTTTTTCAATTTCTTGTCTATTTTGTTAATTTATTTAACTTATTATTATTTATTTAATTTTTTAATAAAAAATCATGCCTCTCACACCCTGGCCTATGGTTGAGACAATCTGTGCTTGTGCTGCAGGCCTAACTTTGAAGAGTTTTAGGTAGGGCACGACCCACCCAGGACCATGTGTTGGCATGGCACGACCTATCAAAGCATAGACAACCCACAAAATCGTGTCATGTTGGCACGACACAACCCACTTTATGTTTTCTGATCAAGTAGTGAAAAGTAAAATTTAAAGACAATACAAAAAAGGGCACGAAAGATAGTAGATAACACATATACAAACAGATGGATATTCGAATATGATCCAATCAGATTTAATTTTTTTAAATAATAAATTATTAAAAAGAAAATATAACAATTTAAATAAAGAAAAACAAAAAATGAAAGTATTTTTCTACTATTTTCATCATATATACATGTTTTTTATAAAAAATAAATAATATAAAAATTTATACAGATATAATATAAATAGCATATTGGATCCTTTTGAATCGGATAGGGGTTATCCAAATTTGATTTGGTATTTTTAATTGGATCTGATTATCCAATCTGATTCGAAAATCTGTAATGAATCGGATCGAATCATGATCCCTTTTTGCCCTCTATGTTTTTTTTTATTCCAATATTTATTTAACCTATCATTAAATGGGATGTACACTATGGAACAAGGTTTTTTCCGATAAAAATGAATACTAACCGTTAACATACTGACTATCAACCAAAGTTGCATCCTTTCATTTTTACCTTCATCATTTTTTGCCATTCCAATGTTTGATCTCTCATAAATGTGAAACTATAAAGTGGGTTATACCCAACACAGCCTAATCACTGTAGCAATTGGGCCAGCCCATACCTTCGAGTTATGTTGGGCTTGAATTTTGAGGCTCGTGCATCAGCACAATATAGAATAAATTCTATATCTATCTATATCTATATCTATATCTACATCTATATCTATCTATCTATCTATCTATATCTATCTATCTATATATATAAATATTCAATTTTATTATACTATTTTATTCAAATTATATCATTTTTTTTAATTTCATATATAAACAATTGTATACATCAAAATTCATATAGAATAAAATTTTAAGATTTTTTCAATTTCTTATCTATTTTGTTAATTTATTTAACTTTTTCATTATTCTTTTCAAATTTTTAATAAAAAATCATGCCTCTTACACCCCGTCCTATGGTTGAGCCTGTCTGGGCTTGTGTTGTAGGTCTAACCTTTGAAGAGTTTCAAGTAGGGAACAACCCACCCAGGACCACGTGTCGGCATGGCACGACCTGTTAAAGCATAGACAACCCACAAAATCGTGTCGTGTTGGCACGACACAACCCACTTTATATTTTTTGATGAGGTAGTGAAAAATGCCAATTTAAGACAATACAAGAAAGGGCACGAAAAATAGTAGATAACACACATACAAAAAGATGAAAAAGTAATAGCAAAGAAATAATCATAAATTGTCAAACGTCAATCAAACAACTTTCTAATGGCCTAAATCCAAGTTCTTCCCAACTTGGGGTCAAGTTGATATTTTCATCCTAAATTGTCTTTTCTTTATCATACTTGATTTACATTAATGAATTTAGTTATAGTTTTATCTATTATTTTTTAATTCATTTTCACCCGTGCATCGCATGGGCTTCTCCACTAGTTTTCATAAAAAAATGAAATACGCTTTCATCAAGTCATGACAGTGGTAGCACACTCCATGAATGACAAATTGAGAACGAAGGTGTTCCCAATGTACGTCTACAATAAAATGTTGGGATAGTATTGGGAGTGTTCTATTGATACCTAGGGGTGTTCAAATTCGGTTGATAAACTGAAAACCGTATCGAACCAAACCAGATAAGCAAATTTGGTTTAGTTAATTCGGCTATCGGTTCGGTTTGATTTTTGTTTTTTCTGTTTAAAAAAAAAAATGGTTTTCGGTTTCAGTTCGATTTGACTGAAATTTCAATCGAATCAAACCGAAAACTGAATTAATGGTTATTATTTAGTTAAGTATATTAAGCATTAATGTTTTATTTAATACTTTATGCTAATTAATTATTATATTTTCCAATGAACAATTTATAATATTTAATTAAAATTTAGATTCCTTATTAATTGTTTATTAATCATTAATCATTAATTATTTTTGAAAATGGCCAATTCGCCAATTCCCCATTGGACTCTGGGCATATTTTTGCTTTTAATTAATAATAACTAATTAATTAAAACCATTAGACTTTGGGGTCATTCTAACTTTTAATTAATAGTAATTAATAATTAATTAATTAAAACTATTAGATTTTGGAGCAATTTTAACTTTTCATTAATAACACTTATTATTTATGTAGAACAAGAGTTCAATCGAATTGAAAACCAAATCAAACCGAATTGAATTCGGTTAAGGTAAGTTCAGTTCTAAAATACAATTCGATTCGGTTCAATTAGAGGAAATAATAAAACCAAATAATTGATTAGATCGTCGGTTTAAACCAAACCAACCGACCGGTTCACCCCTAAGGTGCACCAAAAAGGTCGAAAACCGGGCATTTGTTTATGCCTTATGGCGTACAGGTGTACCATCGGATTTTGACTTGCTAATGTTAGGTCTAATCTAGTGTAATACCCGAGGCCTGAGCAGCTGAGGGTACACCTGACCATTGCTTGGGTTGGATCTTATAGCCACAGTTTTGTAGCCATAGTTTTGTGTCTATGGGGCTGAAGGGTTTTATAGTCATTTTACAAACTCGGTGCGTCATTGGATGATCTGTAAGGGTGGGACCCAGGGTTGAATTCGGCTTCGGCCCTCGGGAGTACAAAATTTGATATTTTTTTCAGCATTCGGTGCATCATGCCTTGTCCCCCGACCCCTTTTTTCTAAAGAGCGTTTTTTTTTGGATTTTAAGAGGGGGAAAGTTGGTCTATAGATTTATTTATTTATATATTTTTTTAGATTTTTGTAAAGATTAAGAAATGTTTATTTTTTTAAATATCATTTATTCACGTAAATTATGTTTATCTTTTAGATGGGTAAATAAATTTTTTATATGAAAGAAAATTATTAATATTTAAATAGAACAAAAATACCTCTTTCAATAATAAATTTTTATAGTTAAAATAGTAATTATTTTATTTACATGAAAAATACAAAAAACATGGATAAATACCCGAAAAAATAACTTGATAAAAAGGCTACAGGGCGTAAGTGTTGATTGCGGGATTTGATTCCGCGTCAACTTGGAACAAACCAGTTAAAACTTAAAACACCCACGAGGCCACGAGCCCTCGGTTGGTTTAAAGATTGGACACGTGGCACGTTGCCTCCACGTTCGTATTGGCTGCTTTTTTATCTTCTTCTTTGAGTGGGAAGTGGGGACCATTGCGCCTCCGGACGAAGGGTACATTTGGGCATTGGCCAGGTGCTACGTGTCATCCAAAAGACCACGTTTGTTAAACACGGGATTTTTATGATTGATAATTTGATACGGGAAGGTGGCGACTGGCGAGGCGTCCGTCGGCAGGGAGAAGTGAAAACAGAAGCCTGAGAAAAAGACAAAAGAAGGAGGAATTTAGATCCAGCATTGCTAACCAGGGGATTGGTATCTTTTTATAAGTGTCATTATCTGTGCAAAGGTGAAAGGACCTCGAGTAAGAATGTTTCCGAGTATTCTACTTGTTACATGGGAATTTATTTTGTCGTTATCCCCATAAATCGGAAAATTTCTCAATCAATCGTGTCTGCGCAGGGTCTACAATTAAACATGCATTGAGTTGAAGACTTCCCAACAACAATATTACGGATCATCAAGCTAGTTTTGAGTGTTGGATTATTTTCAACTGTACAACACTACAAGTCTATAAGCTTATTACAGTTGATTTTTTTTTTTTTTTAAATTGCGATAATTATTTTTAACGGTATATTGGAGTTGATGATTTTTTCTTGGTTTTCAAGTTTAAATGTAAAGGGTATTGTTTGGAAATCTGAATAGACAATTGACCATTTTAGCACTAGATATGAGGTAGTTTGTTTAACTACTTAACAGACTAATTAACAATTAATTAAATGTATATAAAATAATTAATAAATAATGGAATTAATCAAAATTATAAATTATTAATTATTTTAATGAATTGTATATTTATTTATTAATTAATATATAGTTCAAATAAATAATTATTAATTAAGTAATCAAATAATTAAATAGGTGATTAAATACTACATAGATAATTAATAAAATAATAATAATAATAATTTTTAAATATTAATTCATTAATAATTATATAGTTAGAGAATTAAGTTGTTGTTGTTGTTGTTATTTATGGGCCAAGTAACCTTTTGGGTGTATTTTTATGAAACAAAAGCGAGCATTAAGGATGAACATAAAATGGGAATGGGAACCAAATGCTCTTAATGCCTCTTAAAGGTATTAAGAGTAGGAGATAAGAGGCATTAAGGAGTAGAGCCTCTGACAAATTTGGATTTTACTCCTATAGTAAATACTACTAGTCATAAGCATCCAATACCATTTTTTTTTACTTACAGCATGGCAACTATTCATAAAAATGTGTTTCCATGATTTCTTTTCCCATTAGGACTTAGGCTTCTTTTGTTTGCCAATACAATAGAATTGAAATGTTTTAACAATTATTTCCACCCATTTTCAAACTTAGAAACTAAAAACAACTTTTTGAGAGACTTCAACTAAATCGGATATGCTAAATGGTCTAAACAAGTTCTAACAGCTATGAGATAATAAATGCATATCTATCTATACTATATAAAGCGAATACTTGCATTGGCTTTCGTGTAAGTCATAAAAGTTATCCAAATACTATTATATATCATACATGATTGATACTTGCACATGTGCATAATATCTACTCTAGCATTAATACTATATAAAGTAGGTACTTGCCTTGGTTTTGATGCAAGTCATAAAAGTTAAAATTGATAATATAAAGTTAACTTATATATTTACCCTTTATTTGCACAATGCATGGAATGTGCCATTGCACTACTAAGTATCAATGTTTTCAACTTATGATTGACTCAGATAACCGAATCGTTTGAATCGTCACTCAGTTAAGATTTTGGGTCTAGCTTACACGAAACCTGCCTTTTTGGTAAAAAAATCGTCTAATTGAGGTGGTTAAACCATTGATTCATTCAACTAGGTTACCAAGCTGCAGGCTACAAATTTAATGCATGTGCAAGCTTCCAAAGGCCGTAATTTCATGCTTTG
This sequence comes from Nelumbo nucifera, assembly GCF_000365185.1. The sequence continues at coordinate 404,065 of NW_010729338.1, forward strand.
ATGTTTGATTGAAGTGATTCTATTTTTTAGGGAATCTGTTAGTGATTTATGTGTCTTTGCATATTAACCTTGCTATTTTTGCCAAAAAATCCTTTTGTTTGGCCTCAAATTATAGTTTTTAGCATTTTTATAAATAAAAAACTGAATTAAAAATATAAATAACACTTACATAGACATATATTACAATACATGTAAAGATAATTATATATATAGCGACATAAGCCACGTGGCGGCCCTCATTTCTCCTTAATGCTCTCTCCTTTCTCCCTTACCCCTTCCTAGCCCTTCCATGTAGCCACGTGGTGGCCCTCTCTTCTTCACTAAAGTCCCACTCTCTCTCTCCCCCTTTCTCTCTTCTCCCCCCCTTCTCTCTCTCTCTCTTTCTCTCTCTCCCTCTTATGTTCCCAATCACTTAGCCAACCCCTACCTAAACTATCCCTTCCACCTAAAATTTCTCCTAAAACACCTCTTAATCTATATTACATGCCCGATAAACCATCTAAAACAAAAAACGTGGTTAAATTAATTTGTGAAATATTTTTGATACTTTCAACAATTATTGATATTATTAAATATTATTGAGTAAATATCAACACCTAAACTATAATTTTTCGTAATTTTGGTAAGTTAGAAAATTTAATTACTAAAAGTTACTTACTGAAAGTTATTGATTTTGGTAATTTAATTTAAAAAATCTTTGAAAATTAATTAATGAAATCAATAATTACTAAAAAATAATAATTAATTAAAATATTAATAAATACAAATTTAATAATTAAAAACTATGGGTATTTTTTCATTGAAAAATTTATTTCAATAAATATAAATTTATTTTTTTTACATTTTCAATAATTTTGATATTATCAGTAATTTTTTAGCAATAAGTAGTTATTGATATTTTCAGTAATTTTGGTTAACTAATTAATATTTCATGATATTATTAGATAATGATTAAAATGTTTTAGTAAATTTTCAGTGCAAAATTAGTTTCAATAAATTTAGCAATAAAATGTTTTAGTAACTTATTAATATTTTCAGTAATGTTAATATTTACTATATTTTTTAGCAATAATTAGTGATGTTGGTATTTTAATTACTAATTTAATTTAATAAAAGTTAAATTATAAAACTTCCAATAGAAGAGGTATTCTGGTGGCTCCAACTTTCTTGAATAGAAGAGGCAAGGATTTGGGACTGTTCATTTTTTGTCAATGTTTGGATGGTTGATAAAGAAAATTAGATGACACTCGAAGGGCATTCGTGTCTTTTCAAATGCCACTTAATGGCTGATTAATGGTAAGTACTAAATTGGCACATTTTGAAAGTTTAGGTACTGAATTGTTGCGTTTTAAAGTTCGGGGACCAAAGTGGCACTAGGCGCAAAATACATTGTACTAATCGAGAATTTTCCCTTTTTAGAAAGATATTTATTTAAAATAAAAGAAAAATATGAAAATAGTATTTTAAATATATTTTGATATATGTAGATATAAACAATATTATAATATATATAATCGGGGTTGGGGCGGGATATAGACTTCACTCGTCCCTATTCCCATCAAGTATTCCTATTAATCCCATCCCTACCCCTGAATTGTGTAACCCCATAGAATAATAAGTTTTAAGCCTAATATATTACCTTAAAATCTTTTTTCCCGTACATCACACAAATACCCACTGATATACTTTATACAAAAACGGTTCGGCCTCATAATCGGTTTTTATAACATTATAGCAAATATTGCTCCGAGAAGATGATAGAGAAGTCATATTTATTCATGCTATCTTTGGTGAACAAACAACATGTGTTGAACAGTTGAAGACATTTCTTTTTCACTAGGTGCAGTATGTGTGAATCATATTCATCAAGCATGGGCCATTTGGCCCTACAACCACAGGTATTGTACGCATCAGTACTCACTCATGGTAGTACCATACCTCAAACCTGAACCTCTCTCACTCTCACATATATGGATAAGGATTAGTGTAGTGGAATCACGAATTTGTGATAATTAAATGGAACATTGGCCCCTCTTCCTTCCACCTGAAATTCAGTTAGAGCCGAGTTAATTGTGTCGGTTTGAACTTATGAAATGAAGCATAGATGTGAAAAGACATACTTGTATTCACTCTTATAATGCATTTTACTGTTTATTACGTATGTTCAATCAGATCTCTCCATCTTTCACTCTTAAAACCAGATTCTATGTAGAAGAGATGTTCAGGCTATGGAGCCTACAATATCGGAAGGTACAGACATGATTGTCACTCACCAACCGAAATTTTGTTAGCATCTTAACAACCCTACTTGCAATCATGGTTGTACGATCCTTGCTAGCCCGTATGGGTCCGGATTCCTGACAGCCCAAATGGTTTCACACTGACGAGGGGTGCCCCACTGCCCAGGTGGGTGGGCTTTTGATCAGATCATATTCGGGTTGGATCTACCCCTATATAATTGAAGTAGGGTATTTAGTATTTACTATCACAAGAAAAACACACAGAATGCGAAATAGATGATTGAATTGATTTAGGTTAGGTCCAGCAACCCGAGTTAGCGGTTGATTCAGATGATTGGATCGTTTGACTTAAACACTGATCAATTCTGTTACACCCTTAATTTGTTCTTTGGTCAAAAACAGTTGATTTAGTCAGTGATCCATGGTCGAATCGTCAGTTCATTCCATCTGAATAATGGTTTTTGACTGTTTTTATTTTAATGATTTTTAATTTTTTTTTAAATTGATTTATTCAAATTAGATGGTTGAACTGCTGATCCAAAAACTAATCGTAATAAAAGCATATGTATACGGTAAAATTGCAATAAATCCATAAAAAATCCCAAATCCTCGGTGTTTGTTCATCTCTGCATCTCCCTTAACACCATTAATTTACCATTAGCTAATTACCTAATTAACTAATCATCCAAGAAATTCTTTATAAGAATATATAATTCAAGTTGTGAAGACAATGGAGAGAGGTTGAGAGTACAAAGGAAGGTTCTTTCATGTGTCCACTGGTCTCCTGCAAGGACAAAAACTCCATTGCCAGCTTGTACTGTACCATGACTTCTCCAATTATTTAATGACATGATTTTGATGGAATAACTGGATCACAATTCTAGAACTGCCCATGTGTCAGGAGCCTGGATGCTAGCGAGCAAGAGAGTGAGTTGAAGACATTGTTCTCATTCTTGTGGGCAGAATTCATCCCGTAGTAGGAACGAGATGAACGGGATAATAAGGTATATATTTCAAGGATTAAATGTATTGGTATCGAGTATTGTATCAAACATGTTAGATATGAATGCGAATAATGATAAAAAGATATTGAAATATTTGGGTACACTGTGAAATGCATATACATCACATAAATAAGTTAATAAAACTAAACTTAAAACTAAATTATTTGTAAATAAGTTATAAACACATGGGAAATTCACATTTTAATAGATTATATGAAGAGAAACATTACAATCAACAATATTGGGGACTCTAAAACATGTACACATCATACAATAATTATCACTTATAATTTTTAATTTAATAAAAAATATTTATTTAATATGTTTATATAAAATAATAACTCTGTTTTTTCAAATTATAAAACATATAAAATATTTAAGGTAGATAAAATATATTATTTTTATAGTTTAAATAATTTAAGTGTTAAATTATTTATTTCAGTTTTTTATAGCTATAATTTTATTTCAGTCTTTAAAATTATAAATTTCAATTTTTATTAATCTTGTTGGGGAGAATTATTTAATTAGTACTTTTATATAAATAATAATTCTACCTCTCCAAATAATAAATATGTTTTCATTTTTAATATATATACATTATATGTAAAATAAAACATATAAATCATTTAAGGTAGATAAAATAAATTATTGTTATAACTTTTGATTCTTATTAAAATTTTTTGAAGATAAAATTTAAGATTATTTATTTCAACTTTTGTAATTATAATTCTATTTCAAATTTCATAAGAATTGAAAAACAATCAATATATAATTTCATCAAACTAACAACAATATATCATGTTTATACACAACTTTGTATAAAGAGTTTACAATGAAAAGCAAACCCACAACTTCTTTGATTAGGCCATGGGGGGTGGTGGTAAGAATGATATCTTCATGAGCTTCCATTAAATGCGGACTATTATTGTTTGTCACATTTTTTAATTTTTGCTTTCCTGGGACGAAATCATATATGGAGAGGGGGAAGACGGTGAATATTATTATTAGGAATAACCAAATGGGTCCCCCCCCACCAAACAATGCCTTATTTTTCTTCTCTCTCTTTTCGGGACAATTCTACGCGTTTTCTCCTTGATAGTTGATGGAACTTGCCGTGCGGTACTGATCATATGTTCTGTTCTCTTCTCTCCGGTTTTTAGACACACCAATGCTGTACTGCTGCTGTCTGTGTGGTCACAACTCACAACTCACGAAACTAGATTACATTCAGTCAGCTACACTACAGCTCAGGGATCCAGCCCCCACGACCCACTGCTAAACCCAAATCCACACCCGAATATAGTTTCCCTTGTTCAAAATTCAAATTAGTGAATGAATCTTGACCCGACACTGAAAATCCGGGTTTTGTAGCTGTCGGTGCATGCAGTGAATCGTCACCCTTTCCAATGTTTTGGACCACTGAAGCGTGGTAGGTCTAGGCTAGTGTTAGCTCTCTATGTCTTACTTATAGGTCAGAGGCCCAGAATCGTTTGTCCAAGTTATGCATTGGATGCCGTTGTTTGGTGTGGTTCAAGCAATAAATGTTCCTTCGCCGGGCCCGACGGGGGACGGGCTTGTTATTGGTCTGACATGGGCTCTATTTTCATTTTCAGCCAAATCAGACCCCTTGAAGTTTGTGTGATGGAAGCCCACACACACTTGGCCCCTCATTGGTTCTGACTAGTGGGGGACAAATAGGACTAAGGGGGCCCATGAAATTGACCATCATACGGCCAGAAATTACTATTTCCTTCATTGGATTCTCCAAAATCCAAATTTTCACTAGTGAGAGAGGGGAGGGGGTGAGAAATAAATGTTGTCTTGACGTGAGGCCGAGGCTGGTATTATAGTAAAGATGTGGGAAATGTGCTTTAATCTAAATCAAAAACTTTGGAGCTTTCGTTTTCCTTATCTCAATGTGTAGGACATAATTATTGTTATTCTCTGTTTACCATACAAATTAAAAAAGTATTATTTTCAAGACAATGATCATTTGGATTGTAACAAACAACTCAAACCCGATAAAAGATACACCTAATATCCAGATAGAATTATATATTTACAAGATAAGGATCACATGGGAAATAGAGAAATTTTATTTTTTAAATATATGATTTTATGTTTTTTATTTTAATTTTTTTTTTATTTTCGAATTAATTATTTATAATAATGTTTTAAAAATCGACCTGAAGATCATTTTAGCCACTGATTTCTGAGTCAATGATTTGACCGTTAAATCCAAATAAATGGCTCATTGCAATTTTAAAAATAAAAATGGACAAAAATTATTACCTGAGTTGCACGAATTGACGGTTCGACTATTGAAATCAGTAAATCACTGATTAGTTAATAATTTTTGGCCAAAAACGATTCAGAAATCAAACGGAACTAATTGTCTGAATGATTTTTAGGCCAAACCATCCGACTGTCTGAATCAACTGGGGTTCAAAAATCATAGTTTATAATGTCATCAGTTTGAACCATTTGACCCGAGGGGTTGAACTGCTGACGTACCACCCGAAGAAACAATTGGTTTGATATCTGGGTCGGGTTTTACAAAACTGATTTGTTTAAAAAAAGGTTGAATAAGATAACCGGAAGCCGGAAAACATGGATAACTATATGTCTTTTAGTGGTGGCATGGCACAGACAGGCAGAGTGACACGTTCCGGTTGGGTGGGACTTTTTTAACTTGACCACCCGACCCGACCCACTGGCCACTCCCCAGGTCTCAGGGTGGCAGGTTGCTTTACAAATAACAATGCAATTCAAAATCAATTGGAGATTCTGGCTAGGGAAACCCCAACACTGACGAAAAATCCGCCCCCAAAGAAATCCAGTGAAAATTGTCCCCAGTTTTTTAGGTGGTCAATCAAGAGTAGCTGAAATCCGTGTCGATTTATTGGACTCTGCTCAAGGAGCTGAATAAAAATTTCACAATTAAGCAGAGCACTTTGGACAATATCTAAGTTTGAAGTTTTAAGAGAAAATGTCTAAAATTGGTCATAATTTTTCAAAACGTTCAGAAAATCCCATATCAGTGATTTTTTTGTTTTCCAAAATTCACCATTTGATAGTGTACATTGGGTCCTACAGAGTTGTGTATCCTCTTCTTGACCATAGATATGATCTCGGTTCTTGTTGCATTTGAAATTAAAAGGGATCAAGTGACTGTTGTATTTTGAATCTCCCATTTTTACTTAAATATTTAAAATGGGCAGAAAAGTTTTTAGATGGAAATATTTAAGATATATTTTTGTTGTTTTTTTTATCAAAGTTTTGCTTTATTTTCCATTTACAACAAAACAAAGGATAAAATAGTAAATTACCAACATCCATTAGTCTATTTAACATCAATTTACTGACATGGGATTCTCTATATGTTTTGAAAAGTTATGGTGAGTTTAAGAGATGCTGAACCATGAGTTTTAGATAATTTCCCAAACTAGAGCAGTAGTTGAATTGAGTCTTACAACTCCTAGGTAGACGCTTTCATGACAATTTCCCAAGTCATTTGGGCTTACATGATTTTAGGCCCGTGGGCTCAGGCTTTTTCAAAAAAGTTCGACCCGAGCTCGACTTCATAATATATAATATATTTTATTTAAGTAAAAACATATATACAATATTTTTTCTTTGCTCATCTTCTATTTTGTCAAGTAATAGTGAGATCTTTTATTATTTTTGGGTTTTGAGGGCTTTTAATATAAATAAAACACTTTTTTTTATTAAATAAAAAATCTGTTATCAAATTTCTGGCTGGGCTCGAGCTTGGCCCCAGGCTTCCAGCATTATATGAGGGCCAGGCTTGGGATCAGGCCTGAATGTATTCTATTAATACAAAGTCAAAGCCCAGCCCAAACCCGACTTGTAAACAGGTCTACTCCTAAGTAGGGCTGTTCATAAGAATGCCCAACCCGACCAACCCGAATCGGGCGGGTTTTCATTAGTACCAGTCGGTTTCGGGTTGGACAAATATATAAACCGATGTATCGGGTCGGTTTTGGTTTTCTTGTGTGAAAACCGAAACCAACCCGACCCGAACCGAACTAGTCTTCTACTAGTTCGGTAGTTCCTAGTTTGAGTAGTTTCCTACTTAATTATAACTAGTCTTCTACTAGAATTAGAAGGCCCATTAGACAATTACAATTAGAATAGGCAATCTATCATAGTTTCTAACTTTCTATAATCTTTTACACCAAATAGGCAACCCATTAGGCAATTAGAATTAGAATTCAATTAGGTGTCATTTTGTACAGGAGCAAAACCGAAACCAACCCAAACCGACTCAAACCGATCAGGTTGGTTTGGCCTATTAGTAGGTCGGTTTTGATTTCCACCTCAGGTAACCCGACCAGGTTGGGTTGGTTGGGAAAACCCCAATAAACCGACCCAACCCGACCCGTGAACACCCCTACTCCTAAACCCTATTTATTTGCTTGTATTTTGCAAGCCCGGTAATTGATTACAATCCCTGCATTCATTTACTGTTATATTAGATCCCACAGTAAGCAAAGAACTCTCAAACCAAACTTACCTGAATAAATTTTACCCGGAAAACACCTGTTCGGATAAATTCACTGAAAACGAACGGGCCGGCCTTGAAGTCTTACATCACATGCTTTATGGTCACATACAGCTCAGCTATTCTTCCATGTCACAGTAATACCAGCCATGTCTGTCCAATTCTTTTCTCCTGAGTCCTGACTTGGTTGTACTTGACGGAGCACCGACTGGAGTTGCAACTTACTACATCTAGTGCAGCGTTCATACCATCCCATATCATCTTACCTGGCATAAACCAAGGCATTCACTTAATACCGTCCGGCTTCCATCAGGGCAAACATGTGCCCAGACCGTTCTAACAGCCTTTTTAACCTTATATTGAAAATATCTCTTCATAAAATAAAATATACAAGTACAGAGATATTTTGAATAGAAGGCAGTAAATATTGTTTGAATGGACTTTGCCCTGACTGAAGCCGAACTTCTCGTCATGTGATCACCCACCTCCATACGACCAGATTAAACATTTCATCCTTCCCCCTGCCAGGTCATGCCATGTGGAGAAAGTGAAAGAACAACGAGCCCCAATCTTTTTCATCTTCCCTGCATTATTAAATTAAATAATAATAATAATAAAAAGATTTCTGCACTCCAATAGACCTTAAGTTGGGCCCATTATCCATTGCTTGTGGGCTAAACACCCATTGATTTTATAGACACAATGCTCAACTTTCTGTTTTCCGTCCAAAGAAGATTCTGTTACTTTTGCAAGTAATAGCATGAAATTTTGTAAGATAAGCGCCCATAGTCATAAAAGAAAGGCCCATTGTTCCAAGGAGAAGAAGAAGATGCTTACCTTGCTCTATATGAATTCAGGCCAAGTTTGGGAGTGCTTATTCCAATAAGTATTTATTTTGGGCTGGGATTACACCAATAAGCACTTATTTGTATTTTGGAAATAAGATCGAATAAATGTTTATTCCTGACAAAAAGTGCTCTTTTCGGCCTGTCTTAGTCCATCACATCATTTTGAAAAATACCTATACTATTCCTATTTGAATTAAGGGCTTTTTTACCAAACATAAGTGTGAATTAAGGGCTTTTTTATCAAACACTTTCAAATAAGCACTCCAAACTCCGCTTTATTCCTTATACAGCAAGTCTTTGTAAAACAAAGCCCAGAATTCATGAACCTTGTTTCAAACCCATGTTGTAGAGAAACATAAACAACAATTCTACAACTGTGGATAAGCATGAAAAGAAGAAAAAAAAAAAAAAAGAAAACTGAATGGGAAGGCCATTGAATCAATGCTTAACAAATAATGCTTCAAGTCTCAGTACACCAAGCTCAATAACTTGTAAACTAAAACCAACATTCTAATTCTACAATTTTCCAATTACTGGTTTGCTTAATGTTAGTTTTGATTGAAGGGCAAATTATGAAATTCAATAGTCCAGTCCATTGGAGCCCTAATTGATGGGATATGTGCTGGAGAATTTCTTTTTGCCAGAGCAACTCCCTCTCGAAAAGAAAGCCCGTTGATCACTGAAACTCTGGCATTGGTGAAGGGTTTGAAACTGGCTTTAGAGGTGGGTATTTCTTGCATCTTGGTTGAGAGAGTGACGTCCTCACTTTAATCAGATGTTTGCTGGATCCACCATGGTCTATCACACTCCTAGAAGAGCTAACATGACTGCACATAAATTGGCTAAATTTGCTATTACTTGTACAAGAGTTAAAACTTAGTCTCAAGTGCCTGACTCAATACTATTGCACAAGAGATGTAAACCGAGTTTGTTGATGAATGAATTTGCCCTAAGGGGCCTTCTAAAAAAAATTGATGGGATATATAACACAATGAACTACAGTTAAAAGCTCTAACTACACTAACAGAGCTGATCGATCGGTAATGCATATTGATGGAAAAAAGTTAGTTAAATGTTGTGCAATTATACTCTTTTTTTTTGGGCTCCATGGGCTTATGCAACGGGTGTAGTCCATCCCCCAAATCCATAATTCCCAACCGTGATTCTGGTGGGATTCCCAGGTCTCCGCTATAACCAGTTGAAGACCTTTACCAACTAGCAGGTTGGCTCCTTGCGTTGTGTAATTAATTATACTCTGAAAAAATGGAAATTACTTTCCAATGTATCATCTATAAACAGCCAATGGGCCTCTAGCTTAGTTGAAAGAATGGGCCATTGGGCTTCTTCTACAAATGAGCCATACAAGCCCGATGATGTGGCTACCCTTCCCTTCCAGTCCATGCCGGCTTTTTGCTACCATTTGTTGGGCTTTTTTCAGTCGGTTAAATCCTATTTTTATTTTGAAAATTTTCGAGAAAGGTGGTGTTCATTTGGTGGAAAGCAAATTCTTTGCTGTTATGGGCCCGAGCGTAGGATCGTGTCACGGGTCGTTCCGCCGTCAGAGCCTCGGACCTTTCCTTGCCCTTGGCCTTGCGTACAGGCCCTATTTTGACTGTCGTGGGGGGGTGATTTGTCCAAGAGATCACC
>NW_010729338.1:419851-439217 GCF_000365185.1 Nelumbo nucifera
GCGTGTGCGCGCGGTGCCGCTGCTGCGCGGTGCCTACCGTGCGCCTGTTGCTGCCTCAACTGCTGCCGCGTGGTGTGGGTGCTCATAACATTTGCACACACACACCCTGGAAGCAAGAATGGGCGTCTCTATCTGAGAACATGTATGGCATATATTTCCGATGTGTGTGGCTGGATGCCATGTACACAGAGTTTTTGCTTTCAATAGATTTTTTTTTTTTTTTTTAAACGGCTGAAACTTGGCCTATCAGTGGAAGGGTGTAAACTTGACTTAATGACTGAAGGAATTTTACACCCCTTCCCCCTGGTATGCCAACAGGTAGGATGGCAATTTTCCCCATAAAATCGGGGCCCCACCCTGTCCTGTTCTGAATAAGGCAGGTTTTCCCCGATCTTAAATGGAGCGGGGCGGGGTGAAACGGAAAAAAAGTATTTTTGCCCTGGATCAGGGACAAGGCAGGGACAGGGTTTGCATATAATTCCCTGAATTTGCCCCAAACCTAGTAGCAAATTATTAAAGTATTTTTAGGTTTAATATTAATTTTTAAAAATCCTTTTATTTCCCTTAAATTCCAAAAAATCTAGAATCCCATAATTATATTTCTAAAATACCCCAAATTCTCATAGTCCAATATCTAAAATTTCCCTGAAATTTAATGTATTTTTAGGTAATTTCTTCGGGGCAAGGAAAAATTGGGGATTCCTCGTCCCCAATAGGGGAGGGGTGCCCCGCCTGCCACCGGGGACAAAGTGGGGATGGGATAGAGGATTTTGGCTATGGAGTGGAGATGGGGAGAGGGGTGCCTCACCTCGAATCTGCCCCCATTGCCATTCCTATCAATGGGGCACTCCACTTATGACATGTAAATCTCCTTTTGGGCTTGAATTTGCTAGTTTTCTATATCAACTAGAGAATGACTCTCCATGCTAAGTTTGAGGCCAATATTTTTATATTTTTTATTTATTTGTCCTAATAAGTTTTGTTTGACACCCAATTTCTATGCTGTAAATTTAGGTTATTATTTTATTTGATTTTTTTATGTATGATTTGTTATTTAATACTCCACTTTATGTATCCTACATAATGAAGGAAGCTTTTGTTTGAGAGTGGGAATAACCACTTTTGAGATGCTCTTTCTAGAGAAAATAAAATGCCACTTGTTTGAGAGAGAAGCTCTCTAGTTATATACTATTAGTTGGGACCCATGGTTTTGTTAAGTGAGAATGAAATAATAGAAATATGTGGGAAAATTAAAAAAAAAAAACAAATGAAACGTACCAAGTCCAATAAGTTGACAAAAATTTAAGGTGATCTATAATAAAAGTTAATATGATAGGTTGATACCGTTTTCTCAGAAAATGATGCTGTATGGGGTGAGGTTTGTTGTACCGTTTTCTGAGAAAACGACTTATTTTTTGTTTGGTATCGGTGTTGCCCCTTAGGATGTTTTATGGGGAAACAACACTACCATTTTGTTTGGTACTAGTGCTCTATAGACATTTTCAGCATTGATAAATATTATCTAATGCTTCTAAGGCCTTTGTACTATCTTACACCCAATGGTGCAAAAAATCCCATAGTTATCATACGGTCCCAATTACAGAATAGCACATAAAGTATAAAGAAATTAGAAAACTATAGGGAAAATGGAAAATAAATAGTAAAAAGCTAGAGGAAAATCATAAAAAATGTAAAAAACCACAAAATAGTTTTCAAAATATGCATAATACCATAGAAAAATTCAGAACAAATACAGAAATAATAACTTGCAGAAAATGGATAAAATTACAAGAAAATTGACAGAAAACCAAAGAAAAAGATGCATAAAATTAGTAAAATTCACAAAATTTTAGAAAATTACAGAAAATTGAAGGAAATTGCATGAAAATACAGAAAAATTTAGAAACTAACATAAAATTGCAGAAATCTGTAGAAAATCATATGATGACTGTGGTTAAAATGAAAAAAAAAAAAACAAAAATATTACAGAGAAAACATAGAAAATTGCAAAAAATAGGAAAATGCAGAAATTAAACTCTCACTCTAATATTAGAGGAAACGTTTAGGGATAAGCCTCTTTGATCTTACCTTCTTTGGTAGATTTAGGAGGCAACATTTAGAAGTGCCTTGGACCCATTAACATTGCTTATTAAAATTCATGGACCCATCATTCTTTATGTCAAAAGTTCACGTTTCATTTCTATTGATTAGTTTGTACAAATTTTGGTTTGTTGGAACCTCCATACTGTATTGAATCCTGATCCTTTTCTTAGCAATAAAACAAGTCTTGTCTTAACCAGCCAAAGCAAAATCTTTGGAATTGGAACCTTTTATTAGAGGGACCAACGGAACAATTATATATAAATAGGATTCTATTTGTAGCCATAGTTGTAGTACATAGAAGTAGAATATCTCAATAAAATAAGCATGGTAGCACAAAATTTCAACAGTTACAGCTCGAGGAGTACAATCTTAATTTGTACTAGGTGAGATCCCAAATGCAACCTCCTAGGCATTGTTGGGCATATACTAAGTAGTTAAAATGAGTAAAAGCACCCTATGAAAAGAATAAAAATACTGAGAGGACCCAAGAGTTAGGGCTGTTCATATAATTTTATAACCAGCCAAACCGAACCAACTCGACCCGAAATAGTTGGTTTTAAAAAAGAGCCAGTTGGTTTCAGTTTGATAAATAGTTGGTTTTAAACCGAGAACCGACCGATATATTTCACAAGAGGAACATGGGATGCCGAATAGTGGTTTGGTTGGCATAGATAAATGAAACCGAACTGAACTGACCCATGTACAACCTACCAATAATGTTGTGCAAAATTAAAAGAAATCTATACTCTTGGTTATGTGTAGTTATATACATAAGGAGTTCAGGAGTAGGGGTTGCAGAAAACTTTATGATATTGATATATTATTATCTTGTTAATGGCTTGCTAACTGAGTTTTGTATAGTCCATAGTGGGTTGGATAATATTAAATTGGATTGTAATCTCTTTGTTTATAATACAATACATTGCCTTTCAAAAAAAAAAAAAAAAAACAAAAGAAAAAAAATCATAGGTTATGTTTTTCACTATGTTTGTTGATTATTTGAACTCTCTAAAGTTCTTACTAATCAATTTTCTTGGTAAATTCAAGCTAAATCTTGACGTAACAAGCTGTGGGCTTTATGGATTGATTCTAGATTGCTTAGGTCCATTCTAGCCACATAATTAGTTGCTATTTGGATTGGTCCTACATCATCCCCTTTCCCTCTTCTAGGTTAGAATCTTTTGCTTAATGTTTTTTGAAGAGGGGAAGAGGGGAATTTATAATATAAGAAAAGAAATCAGGGATTGGTACAATGCTTAAGGAAGCTCTAGCTTATATCTTTTGTTCAACATTTTATACATAATAGTGTGACCAAAACAATTCTTTTTATCCAGCACTATATTAGGGGATTTAAATAAGAGTAAGATAAAGTTAATTTAGTAAGATTAGCACTCCACGCTACCAATCCCTCACAAATTTTGACAAGCAACCCAAAAATTCATGAGCCACAGGTTGAATCCAATGCTCTATTCTTAAATATTAGTAAATTCTTCTGAATTCACATATTCTTCATATTCATCTATAAGTTAAGATGGAATTTCATATCATAGATAATTACTAAAATTCTTGATTAAAAATTAAAGGGAAGAAGGAAATGGGAAATGGGAATGGATGAAATTCTACTAATCACTATAGGAATGTTAGCTAACCTAGTTACCCATAAATTTAGAATAGATAACTAATGAATCTAACTTAAAGTCTAAAGCACCAAAAAGGCTTCCTTTGTAGTTTTGGATAGATACAAGGGTGAGGAGCTTGTAGCATTATTTAACCCAACAATTGCATATAAAGTATCCAACAAAATCATGGGGGTTCTAAGAGGAACTCAGATGAGGGTTTGTTAGAAAAAGGAAAGAAAATAAAAGCTTATTTCAAAAGGGAGGTTAACTGTGAATTCCCCTTACCACAAAGAACAATACATTTAATTGTGAAAAACAACCAATATAGCTAGCTAGTCTCTATGTCCATTATTTTAAAGTTTACCACAATAGATTTTTATTTTTTTGTTCTTTGTTTGAAAACAAAGGAGGAGAAAAGCACACAGGCAAATAACATTAACCAATAAAGGTTGAACTTAGTGCTTCCACCTCGAACCTTCCCCAATTGCTAGTTTAGGGTTTTAGATTAAAATCCTAATAGGACCTTTGGCAGATTTAGAGGAAAAGTTTAGGGATAAGCCTCTTTGATCTTACCTTTTTGGCAGATTTAGGAGGCAACAATTAGAAGTTTCTTGGACCCATTAACATTGTTTATTAAAATTCATGGACCCATTATTCTTTCGGTCAAAAGTTCACATTTCATTTCTACTAACTAGTTTGTACAAATTTTGGTCTACTGGAACCTCCGTATGTGTAAAATCCTGATCCTTTTCTTAGTAATAAATGAAATATTGTCTTAACTAGTCAAAGCAAAACCCTTGGAACTGGAACCTTTTATTATAGGGACTGAAAAACAATTATATGTAAATAGGATTCTATTTCTAATTGTATCCATAGTACATAGAAGTAGAATATCTCATTGAGATAATCATGGCAACATCAAATTTCAACAGTTATAGCTTGAGGAGTACAAGCTTAATTTGTACTAGGTGAGATCCCAAATGCAACCTCTTAGGCATTGTTGGGCATATACTAAGTAGTTAAAATATCCTATGACAAGAATAAAAATACTTAGAGGACCCAATAGTGTTGTGCAAAATTAAAATAAATCTATACTCTTGGTTATGTGTAGTTCAATACATAAGGAGTTTAGGAGAAGGGGTTGTAGCAAATTTTTTGATAGGGATTATTATCTTGTTAATAGCTTGCTAATTGAGTTTTGTATAGTCCATAATGGGTTGGATATTATTAAATTGGATTGTAATCTCTTTTATAATATGATACATTGCCTTTGAAAAAAAAAAAGAAAAGAAAAGAAAAAAAACTCATAGGTTATGTTTTCACTATTTTTTGTTGATTATTTTAAATTTCTTAAGTTCTTTCTAACCAATTTTGTTGGTAAATTGAAACTAAATCTTGATGTCACAAGCTTTGGGCTTTGTAGATTGATTCTAGATGCTTAGGTCTATTCCAACCACATAATTAGTTTCTATTTGGGTTGGTCCTACATCATCCCCTTCCCCTTTCATGGGTAGAATCTTTTGGTTAGTGATTTTTTGAATAGAGCAATATAAGAAAAGAAATCAGCAGAGATTAGCACAATGCTTAGGGAAGCTCTGACTTGTCTCTTTTGTCGAACATTTTATACATAATAGTGTAACCAAAACACTACTTTTTATCCAACACTATATTAAGGGATTTAAATAAGAGTAAGATAAAGTAATTCAGTAAGATTAGCACTCCACCCAGTTAGAAAGAATTCTTCCACATTACCAATCCATAACACATTTTGACAAGCAACCCAAAAATTCATGAGCCACTAAGGTTGAATCCAGTGCTCTGCTCTTAAACATTAGTAAATGTCTCTGAATTCACATTTTCTTCATTTTCATTTTCAACATCCTTTTTAACTAGGTACAATTTCATTTTTTTCTTTAGACCTGTAAGTTAAGATGGAATTTTATATCATAGATAATTACTAAAATTCTTGGTTATAAATTAAAGGGAAGCAGAAAATGGGAAATGAGAATGGACAAAAAACTACTAACCACTGTTGGAATGTTAGATAACCTAATTACCCATAAATTTAGAATAGATAACTAATGAATCTAACTTAGAGTCTAAAGCACCAAAAAAGCTTCCTTTCTAGTTTTGGATAGCTACAAGTGTAAGGAGCTTGTAGCATTTTTTAACACAACAATTGCATATAAAATATCCAATGAAATCAGTGGGGGTTTTAAGAAGAACTCAGATGAGAGAGTACTAGAAAAATGAAAGCAAATAAAAGCTCCTTTCAAAAGAGAGGTGAAAAAACAACCTATGTAACTAGCTAGTCTCTGTGTCCATTATTTTAAAGTTAATTATAATTGATTTTCATTTTTTCATTTTTGTTCTTTGTCTAGAAATGGAGGAGGAAAATAACACACAGACAAAAACATTAACCAATAGAAGGCATAAGCCACTAGAATGAAATAGAGGTAAAACTACAGAGACTGAAACAGGTAACCAGAAACAGTGTATATCTCTGACAGTGTAGATCCTTGCTCCTTCTAGCCAAAATAGGAAAGCCCATTTTCAAGAAATGGAGTTAAAAAGATAAATGAACGGTTGGAAGAAAAAGGGTTCCTCATTGTAGACTGTTGATAGTGTGGATCTTTGATGGTAATGACACACCAATGATGACCTCTAGCATTTGGGTTTATTTTGTGCAAGTTCTAGGAATGAAAATGAGATAGATTTGTTTAGGGTAGGGTTTGTTTTCCCTTTCAATATCAATAGTTTTGGTGCATTGTGATGCACTGTAGCAATTCAAAATGATGCCACACCAACACCCATGTAATGGCCACATCATATAGCCATTCCTAGCAATGGATGTGAAACTGGGAAAACGTTCAATTTAATATTTTCTTAGACCATGCATTCTCAAGTCTTGAGGTGTGGTCATTGTTGCCCAACTTTTTGGAAAAACGGTTACCAAATAGAATGCATTTTTTCCAACACATTTTTTCTATGTGACACAATTTTCTGAGGAAATGACATTGATGCCAAACACTGCCATAGTTTAAGGAAATAGCCATCAACAACATAAGTTATATAAATAAAGTTATTGTTGTTTACTATTGTGAAAAAATTAAGTTAATTAAGTTCTAAAGATTAAAATGATGTTGAACCATTCTAACTACCTCATCTATGTTATTGAGCTTGCTACAAAATTATTACAAATTTTTATTTTAATTTATTAGCATGGACTAAAATTTATGTAAATATAGTTTTAATTTAATCAATATAACCAAATATAATGTTCTTTTGCAATGTAAGTATTGAAAAATTACTTTGTGCTCTTGATAGAAGTAAAAATAAGTTGTCTTATTGTTATGTTTTTTCATGCATATGTAATGGATATATTTAAAATAAAACTGATAATGTTAAAAATTAAAACTACTTTTATAATGCTTCACTTTCATACAAATTCCAACAATGGTCATGGTGTTTTTTTTTGTCAATTTTGGAATGTGTAAATCGATAGCATGTGTGATATGACTCCATAAAGTAAACTTTATTGATACTAAATTGTTATGTATAATAAATTGTGTTAAAATTAAATAAAATAAATATTATTGATGCCATGTATAAGCATAACATCATATACATATACCTATTGATGATTTAATAAGAGAATTTCTTTCTTTTTTGCATTTGAATACATTTCAAAAGTACTACCCACATTAATAATTACTTTGATGGTATCTATATTATGAATAGTAAAGTTAGGATAAAACAATACTTAAACATATTCATAACAATTTTGTAAAAAGAGACAAAACTATACTTATAATATTTTCTATAATGCTTGCAAATTGCAACTATATAATATTTTTTCTTATAGTATACTCAACATTAGCACATCAAATCATCAAATGTGTGATATATATAAAAGCAATTGCAAATTTCATTAAGCAATTGCTAGAATTTGTTAGTTTTTGTAATATATAATTTAACTTCTATGTTATCATCCTACAAAAAGAATTAGATGCAAATTTAGTATTTATTTTTAAACATATTGCATGCCATTTAATAATTAAAATATATTTCAATATACTTAGAAGTATAAAGTTATCAAGGAATTAAAAAATTGTAAAACTTTTTTTTTTTTTTTGTATTCACTACTAGAATGATTTGCTTGGTAGGATTGCGTTGGGGCAATTAGTGATACACATATACCAATTGAGGTTCTCATCATAGATGTAGCTAGATTTTGTGTTCGTATGTTTTATACAACACAAAATATTCTTATTGCATATTCATTTGACTTGTATTTTACAATGTATTGTCGGGATGGGAGAGTGTTGCATGAATAACAATAGTGGTATAAACACTATCTAAGAGGATAACTGATAGCCATGCATGCCATGCATGCATCAACAGTTAGGATAAGCACTACCCCTTGACATCCCCCTCAATGTCAACATGGGTTGACAAATGTTGAGCTTGAGAATGAGGTCTTGAAACCATGAAGAAGGTAATGCTTTGGTGAGATAAACACTATCTAAGAGGATAATGTGATAGCCATGCATGCATCAGTAGTTAGGATAAGTGCTATCCCTTGACAGCCCCCCAATGTCAACATGGATTGACAGTCATTGAGCTTGAGAGTGAGGTCTAGAAACCATGAAGAAGGTAAGGCTTTGGTGAGGATATAAACCACCTGATCAGAACTGGAGATGTAGTGGATGATAATAGATCGGTCAACAACCTTCTCTTGGATAAAATGAATATCAAGCTCGATGTGTTTAGTGTGGGAATGTTGAATGGGATTAGAAACAAGGAAAAGCCAAGCTCAGAGAGGAGCATCTTCAACAAGAGGACTTCAACAACGGTAGAAGCAAAGTATCGATATTCAGCCTCCATACTAGAACGAGAGACAATCGACTGTTTTCAAGAACTTTAGGAGATAAGATTAGGACCAAGAAAAATTGCATAACCACTTTGAGAGAGGTAATCAACAGACAACCAACCTAGTCAACATTAGGGAAGCCAGAGAGAGAAAGAGAATGCAAGGGACAAAGAAATAATCCATGGATAATCGTACCCTTCAAATAACATAGTATTCTCTTTACGGTGAACTAATGTTCTGAAGTGGGAGATTTGAGGAATTGGTAGACTTTGTTAACCGAATAAGAAATCTTAAGCTGAGTTAAGGTAATGTATTGTAGAGCATCTACAATACTACAAAACTGAGTGGGGTTGGTCAATAAATTTCCACTATCAGCAAAACGTCGAGTAGAGGAAGCCATCAAAGTGGAGGCACATTTTCCTTCATGCATATGAGCCTATACCAGTAAATCATGCACATACTTGTGTTGAGAGAGATGAATACCATCTCGATTGTGATACATTTCAATACCCAGAAAGTAATGAGCAGGATCAAGATCCTAAGAGCAAACTGAGATAATAACGTAGAAATGAGAGAAGAGATGGTGGTAAAACTAGAGCCAGTAATTAGTATGTCATCGACATACACAAGTAAAATAAGCACTATAGTGTTAGATTGCCTAATGAAGAGAAATGTATTAACCCTTGACTCAATAAACTAGAGAGAGGAGAAAATTGCGAAGTCGGGTGAACCAAGACGATAAGTTGTTTTATAAATACTTCATCAAGGACGTCATGAAGAAAGGCGTTACTAACATCCAATTGAAGAATGTTCCATTGAAAGGACAAGGCGAGTGAGAGAATGAGCCAGATAGTTGCGAGCTTAACCACTGGAATGAACATTTTAGAGAAATCAATTCCTGCTTCTTGTGTAAACCCCTTAGTAACAAGTTGGGCTTTAAAGCACTCGATAGATCCATTAAGCCACCATTTTATTTTGAATACCCATTGATTACCAATTATATTTTTATTAGGAGGTGGAGGGACTAAGGTCCAAGTTTGATTAGCCATTAAGGCTTTGTATTCATCGACCATAGGAAGTATGGTCTCTAGAAAAAATAGTATGGGAGGTTGGTTAAATATCTATGGTAATCGACTTGCTTCTAGGGAATAGCGAGGGTTAGGTTTGAAGATACCATGGCAAGATTTGGTTTCCAAGTTGTGTGTGAAAATCGATGGAGTGGTGGAAGTAGGTAACGATGCAGGTAGTGAGTTGAGAACTAGGTTAGGTATTGGTTCAAGAACTGGTGCAGTAGGCTATTGGGTAGAATGTGTAACGTAAGTAGCTGGCCATCCAATCATTGGTTCCGGAAAGATACACTATGGTGATCCAACAAACTGTTAAGTTTTATATGCATTTTATTAATTCACTACACAACGTGATTATTTTTTCTTGTTATGTCTAACTAAAGTGCGAAGAGGCTAAGAAAAGGTACGATTTTCCTAAGGTGGTCCACTATGCTAAGTAGCACTGATATGCGATTTCAAATTACTAGGCAACACTAAAACACAATTTTACATCATAAAACTAACAACTTTTAAACTTCCAAGTCTTAACAATGCACAACATTTAGGTGTGAAATTGAGCCTAAACACTTTAGTAAAAGTCCTAACATAGTCCCCAATAGAGTCACCAGCTATGAGCTTCGAGAAACTTATGACCAACTTAATAAAATGGAATCGCCACCCATTTTTAGAGGAAATGGTCCATCATTTTTAGATTCAAACATTTGATTTTACATTTTTTATAGTGGCTCTATTTTTTACCGGGAGAGGCACATAACCAAGAGACTTTAGGTTCCAAGGGTTAGGAAAGGGGAGGGGTTAGGCACCCCTTTCTCCAAGTTGCAGTAGCACCCCAATATGGAAATTGTTTAGGCTCAAATTTTAATGAAAAACTAGAAAAAAAAATGATTATTAAAAATTCTTGCAATCTTGTGAAACACTTGTAGTTTCTCCAAAAATTGATTTAAGGTGATGTTATCACGTCTTAGGTACTAATTTCTCTAAGACCCCTGCCTTTCTACCTCTTTTTCTTGGTATGGAGAACGTTGGGAATGCAGGTTCCCCATTGGTTTCAAGACCTCAAGCAACTCTGAATTAGATGAAAAACAAATATTACAAATTCAAATTTAAATTAAAATGAGAGACTTACCTCTTGCATGCAACCTTGACAGAACTTTTCCAATAATTAGAATAACTTTAAATAAATCTTGACTGAGGTATTGAGATGGATAGTGTGCTTTAGGTTTCAAATCTTGAAGTTGAGGATAAAGGGGTGGATTTGAGGCCCAAGTTAAAAATCCTTTGGAATTTCAGGTGAATGCGAGCACCACGACAGTTGGAAAATGCTTTTTTAGGTTTCTCCTCTTTTAAATTTGAGCTAGGTCTCTATTTATAGAGAAATGGGGAAGAGCAGGTCTAAATCTCGCCCAGTTACAGAGCTTGGAATCAAGATAGCTCTTTTCTTAAAATGGGCAAAGATTTTGTGAGAAAAAGGCCTTTACTTGACATTTCCTTCTTTGTGCAACATTTTACCTCGATTTGGGATGGGTTTCTATGTATTTCTACGTCTAATGAGAGCTTGGGGTGTGCTAGACGTTGCAATCTTGTATTTTGGGTTGACAATGGCAAAAAATGTAAATTTGGCTTACCTATAAATGCTCTTTTATCTTTGCTTAACTCTAAGGGCCTATTCATTTCCTCTTAACTCTTATTTCTTAAGAGGAATCTTTTAACTTTAAGTGAAAAATGGGTGTTCGTTTCCTCTTATCTCTTATTTGTTAAAGTGCAAGCATACAACTTTTTGTTTTCCAATGATACCCCGAAAAAGACAAATAAAAACTCTCATATATGGGGTCAAAATGGATATTCGGTAATTTTCTAAATTCAGAATTCAGAACAACATTCTCTTTATTTAGAGTTCAAAGAAAAGAAAAGTTCACCAATACACTTTCAAATGTCAAACTTTATAGCAAACAAACAAGCCTTATGTGGGGATATCTTTGGATTTTTTAGCTTTTTAAGCTTATTTGGATCAATTTTATTAGTCCAGGTGTTTTAATAGGTCAAGTAAGGGGCTGATGTTAGTCCCGATCCTCTTGAGGTTCCAGGTTGGAACATATGATATGGCAATTTAATCTAATGCGTCAAAATGGAAACTTTCTAGTTTAACAGTCAGACAAGTGAATTAGGCTATGAAATTTGAGATATAAGGGCTTTTTTTGGTCTCTAAACAAGGTGGTGGGGCTCGATTGGTCAAATAAAGCTTGGATGATGGTAATCTATGGCTGGTATGCTCTTAGCTAGTGAAATCTGCTGAAACGGAATCGTAGTTTGGTGAATGGTCAAATGAGAGAATTTTGGGATGAAGTTTGCTGGGTAGGCATTTTGATATGTCTTGAATCTGATGGAAATGATGTATCTTTGATTAATAGTGTTGATCAATAGATTTGGTTCAAATCAGGTCTAAGCTTATAGTTCATCAAGTAACGTAAGTGCCCAAAATGGAATCTTGCTTGTTTAATAGTAAACGGAGGAGTTTGGTCATGATATTTGATGTGCTAAGGATTTTTGGATTTTGTAACATAGTCGTAAGGTTTGATTGGTTAAAAGAGGCTTGAATGATGAAAATCCATGGCTAGTATGCTTTAATAAATGAGATTTGCCAAAAAAAAAATCTTGGCTTGATTGAGGGTCGAATGAGAAAATTTTGAGATAAAATTTAGGGGGGTGGCATGGATTTGGATTATGAACCTATTGGATCACATCAGGGATGTATGGATCATGGGTTTTAGGCATGAGAAGTATCAAAGTGTCAAACATGTCAAAAAGGAATCTTTGATGGATAAGTAGCGAAATCAAGGAGTTTAGATCTGAAATTTGGTGAGGTTGGATGTTTAGATATTTTGTCTCACGTGATGGAGTTTGGTCGAGGATCAAGTGTGGTGATGTGGCATAATCATGATTGTTAGAAGGGAATCATGTTGATTTAATAGTGGATTTAAGGGTATTTGGGATAAAATTTGGTTTCTTGTGATTTTGGCACATTATGAAGAGATTTGTGTGGTTTGATTAGGCATATAGAATGCGGAAGGTGGGTTAGAGAAGGGACCGAGCAAAAATCGGGTGCTAACAGCTATGTAATCCCATACAAAATTAGGTTTGTATTATAGAGTTAGAAAGTGTATCGATTTATCAAAGTGAAATGAAATCAAGAAAATAAGAAAATGTATGGATTTATGTAATCCCATAAAAAGTTAGGTTTGTTTTGTAGGATAATTGGTCTTAGCAACTAAACATGGGATACCAAAATAAGAAAATAAATTTTCCTTTCTCATCCTATCCTTTTTCATCTCATTTTATTTTAGCAACCAAATGGACATTTATAGATCTAATCACCTTACTTATATGTATAAATACCCAATTTTTTTATAAAGTACCCCTTAAGGTTCCAATATGAAACCCAAAGGTGTATCTTCAAAATTAATGTAGGATGGAATACAAAATGTGATCAACAAAGCTAAATGTTCACACAAATCTAAAATTAAAATTTAAACCCTTATCAACTATCTTAAGAAATGTTGTAAAATATCATTAACATTTTTTCTTACTAAATTTTAACATTAATTATTTTCATTCTTTAGTGACATAATACTCCACATATACTGTATAAAATTTTTAAGTCATTGGCTACAGTCTAAAAAAATTAAAATATTAATGTGTTATAATCAATGATTTAAATATCGATAAAATATATCCAATACGGGGAATACCATATCAATATTGACTAGGGGTGATACGGATTTGTATTGGCCTATATCCCTTGAGTCATGAATGGAGCAATACACATCCATATCGGCTTGTATTGTGGTCCATCAACCGATATACGCTAATATACTAATCTATATAAATGGGATTTGCATCCGTATTAGCCCAAATCACATAGCTCCTAAGTTTTAAATACACCCTTGAACCTCTAAGACAACCTTCAACTAATGCTAATAAGTGAAATAAAATAACCTTTTATCAATTCTAATGCCCATGTGTAATCCAAACAAATAATATATACTTATATTGAACAATTCTAACTAAATAAAAACAATAATACTCAAAATCGATATTTTGTAAACTAATTGAATACATAATTTCTCAAATCCACATTTATATCAAAAAGTGGTTTTAATCTCAAGAAATTTAAACAAATAAAAATATTAATAATAGAACAATTATTTTTATAATTAAAAATTAAGAATTTGCATATGATATGCATCTTAGAAATTTTAGTGTATTCTATATATGATTATATATATATTTTTTAAATTATTAATTGATATATTTATTACATTTTATAATAACATGTTTATTGTTTATAAAAATAAGAATATTGTTTAGCATATATTTGACAATTAATTTTTGGTTGAACTTCAATAGAAAATAACATAATAATAGTTTTGTGCATGTATTAATTTATAAAAATATATATAATCTGTTCTAAGACTCTTGATTGATACATTATCAATAAATATGTATGATTTGTATGCATTCCACTATATTGATTGTAATAAATTTCTTCACAAATACCATTAGAATATACATTTCCTATGTATTTATATACTAATTATGGCAATTTTGACATTAAATATAAGTTCTTGATATATTTATGAAATTTATATGCATTTTCTAGCATATCCAAGCATCTCTATATTTTTTCTTCATGTATCTATGTGTTTCTAAAGCATATCAATATTTGTATCCATATTTGAGTGATCCGATATGATATTTGATACCGATACTTTAGTCCTTAGTTATAATAGAAAATAGGTACATAACGGTTTACAACATTCAATGGGAGGAATTTACTTAATTAGTAAGATTTAAGTTGTATTCCATTTCTTCAATTATAGCAACCATAATGAGATCTTCCTTGTATGCAAGCATTATATTTGGAAATTTAGTAAAATTGTACAATATATATTTCTTAAGGTATTTTAAGCCTAATTCTGATAATTGTTGTGGTAGAATGGACATGTAGGAATAATAAAAGATCGAGTAAATTTCTTAAACTACCCTTATGGTTTAGCTAATTGACTAAGTGTACCCTTACTGTTTCTGATAATTGACTAGCTCTACCCCTACCGTTAGCATCCGTTAATGCTTCGTCACGATCTATGCACATGTGACCCCATGTGACCTATAAAATTTTTTAAAACCCAATATTACTCTCGTCCCCTTAGCCCCCACTCAACCACTCTCTCTTCATTCTAAGACCTCCCCTCCACCTCTATCTCTCTCCGGTCTCTCTCTCTCTCTCCATTCTAAGACCTCTTCCTCTGCCTTTGGTCTCTCTTCATTAAATGGTGTCGCTGGTTCATCACTGCCCCTCTGTTTTCGTTTGAAGAGGGGTCATTGCCACCACTGGAGCGAGAAGGCAATCTAACCTTGACCGACGGGATAGGAGCACCTTGCATCGCACCCTCCTTCCCCTGGCGTGCCAGAGGGGTGCCACTGGTTCACCGCCGCCCCTCTGTTTTCGTTCGAAGAGGGGTCATTGTTGTTGCCGAAGTGACAAGGCAATCTAACCTCGACCGACGGGACGGGAGCACCTTGCGTCGCACCCTCCGCCTCTATTTTCGTTTGACAAACCTACTGCAAAAGCAAAAAAATAACCCTACAAAATCGACAAAGAACACACTGTGTTCTGGTCATAGATTCCTTCAGTAAAAAACCCTCACCGTTTTGTTTAGGGTTTATTAAAAGGGTGTTCAGAAAAAAAAAAACTCACCGACCTCCGTCAGACCTCCACCGTTCGGCATTTGCAATGACCATCGTTGGTGGCGATGGTGATGGTGATGGCAGCGTCAATGGATGGCGCTCCTCCCTCTTGTCTTTCGATAGATGGGGTGAGTGTCTGAGAGGGATAGGGATGATGAGTTAAGTTAAAATCAAGGACAAAAATGTAACTTCGCATAGGGGTAAAACGAGCATTTGACTTTTTCCATCCACGTTTAACGGCCAAGGGTACACTTAGTCAATTGTCAAAAACAATAAGGGTAAATTTTGTCAATTTTCAAATAGTAAGGGTGCACTTAGTCAATTAGCTAAACCATAAGGGTAGTTTAAAAAATTTACCCTAAAAGATATCATTTATCTCCGAAAATCCACATTTCCCTAATTGATGGTATAAATCTAATTTCATGTTGAAATGGTCTTCAAGAGATGCATTTTCATGTTTTGGAGTTTGCTTAAATTTTATGCATAGCTTATTAGTATTACGCTTTTCTTCCATCAAAATATCTATTAATTGTAGAGATGCTCTACATTTATATAAAAGAATATATTTGAAATTTTCTTCCATTTATTGTAGTTCTAGAGTATTTAAAGCAATATCTATTATGGACCTATAGGATATGACAAATTTGCATTTCATTAAATTTAAGTTTAATTTATTTTTTAAAGCAATGGTTCTTTATTGGTGTACCCTTAATCAACATCTCGTGTTCGAACTCCCTTACGTAATTGAGTTTCATTCTAATCTTTAGAAGAAAAATAAGTATTTAATGATAGAATATGCATATATTAAAATTTATAATATAGTGACATGTTGATACAGATAAATGATTTATAGTTCTATGAATAATGTGGGATAAAATTATGTAATAAAGAATGAAGTGTCAAACTATATTAACAATTATATATGATATAATACCTAGAACATTTACAAATTTGAAATAAAGACAATGGAAAAGTTAAATGAAAATAGTATATTTATGTTTTACTCCTAGAAATGTTTGAGGTTGTGTTTGTTATTGTTGTTTTTACTAGAAATGTTTGGGGGTTTATCAATACAGTTTTTGGTGAAATTTTCTTGTTACATTACATTAGATAACCACTTCCACTAAAAATTGTATGCATGGCTTTCGTATTTATAATAGAAACATCAAATTTGGCATTTTATGAAGAAGCGACAATGGTATCTACATTTAATACTATACATTCCCACCTTGTCCAAAATATTCTATACAATACTATTAAAGGATCTTAGATAGATGAAGACAGCATATCATAAAGATTTGTAATATGATAAGTGTGTAGTAAGGTGGACTATCAATTTGAATGACAAACACCAAGGATTTATAGCAAAATATGTAAGGCTTGAATAAGAAAAGGTAATCAAGTTGCTTTGCTTAAAGCAAGTTTTGTAATGGGTTTTGATATCTTTTGACCTAATATATCAAAATTGATCTTAACTGGGTCAATCTTTTTGATTCACTACCCCATTTAACTTTCAATTTCTTAAGTCTAGAGACTTTATTCCTTTTTATTATTTTTAATCTCACATAGGATAACAAAGTGAATTTACGTCAATGCAACCAAACTAGGAATGAAGTTACAAAGATTGTCCCTTTTACTAGTTCAATGAGTTGCGAATAAAGTTCTATCTCTCTCAGTCAGACGATTTCAACAGGCGTGGTTTCTATGGCCTGAGAAGCCACAATAACTGAAGTTATAATTTTCTCATTATGATTTTTTTTAACATGGACTTTGTTACTTTATTCATACCAGTGAATAGGCACAGACATTTGTAGTGCACAAGAAAATAAAATAAATAATAATTGATTGGGGTTATACATAAAAAAAAAGATTAAAATAATACTAAAAGAAAACCGTTTGGCAAAGACAAAGAGTTACAATCACACAGATTTCGAAAAATAAAATAATATTAAAACAGAAAACCAAAACCAAAGACTCTTTTGCATAAACATAACGACAATATATAGATTCTAAATTCATTGATGCATTAAACAAAAAAAAAATATTTTGATGTCAAAAAGAATAACATAACATATAAAAAAAAAAGAAAACTGAAAGACCAAAATCAAAATCCCTTAATACTTGGACACTATTCCTCCTTTCTTCGATTCTATCATTTAAAGGCCAAAGCTTTGGCTTGCCAACTATCGCTCTAATAGCGATATGTGTTTTTTTCTCGTTGATATGGCTGAAGTAGATAGTGAATAACACAAATCAGGGTGGTATACAAAAGAAGGAGAGGGAGAAGAGTAAACATGTTGGTTTTTATTGGGTTAGAGAGACATAGCATGTACGATTTGAAATTATATGTATTATTAAGGGTATTTTAGTACTTTTATAAGCATGGTTCTTCACAGTCGGGGAGTGCTATCCTTGTCCACGCATGATCCCCACCAATTAGGATGAAAATTTTTCCATCTCTGTTCACGTGGGGAAAAAATCATCTCAATCCTTGCCCCATTCAGGGTGGATCCCCATGGGGATTGAGGAAATGGAGAAAATTGCCATTCCTACTTCAAAACCAAAGAAAAGTGCATTAAAAACACATAGGGTGGAGTTCCCAATTTTTTTTTTTTTTCTTTTTGATATTGGATTTAACACAAAAAATGGAGAAATTTTAAAAGAAAATATACATGAGTGTACCTAACTATGATCCAAAACATTTGCTAATTCATATGCAATATCAATTCAAATGGGAACCTAGTGGAAGCCATAGAAACATCTATTTGTTTCAAAAACCGAATTGTTATAAAAAACAAATGGGTATAGTTTGTTTGGAGGAACAGTAATTACAAGTGGGTGTAGTTTTCAAGGGCCCATAATTTTGGCACCCATCCATCATTAAATCCCAGGTTTCACCATGGGATGTGTTGTAACTAGACTTGTTCATGGATTGGGTAACTTGATGGGTTGGTCTGGACTGGCTCATTATTTTTTGGGCTTGGACAAGACTTTATGCCCATGGGCTTGGGATCAGGCTTTAAATACCAGGCCCAACTTTTTTTTGGCTGGGCTCGAGCCTTCTCATACTCAGGCATGGACATTTTCAGTTGATAAAGAGGGAAAGCCAACCCGCCCGTGAACAGATATAGTTGTAAATGCTTGTTCATGTGGTCAAAGTGTCAAGGAAGAATCATCAAGTAGTGGTGGCAATTGGGTGGGTAGGGTTGGGTTTGGTTTGAGTTGAGTTTCAACCCAACCCATTTAACCTGCCAACCCGTTAATGACCCAATTATATAAAATTAAAAGGGTTGGGTTCAACCCAAACCCACTTTGACCCAATCTAACCCATCCAAACCCATTAATCTTATATTTATGTATTTAAAACAAAAAGCTAACTCCTTAACAAATAAGTTGGTCATAGCTTAGTGGTAATAGTAGTTTCTATTTACACAAGTGGTGAAGGTTGAAATCACATTACATGCATATTATTTTTACACAAGCAGTAGAGCCATTTAACTATGTTTGGGTTTCGGATTTGATGAACCAGTTAGGTTAAAACCGGTTGGGGTCTGGTCCAACCGGACTGATTTGGATCTAAACGGTTCAACCATTCTTAATATGGCTAGCTTGAAGACAATCTGACCAGACCGGATTCAGCCCGGTCGAATCAGACCAGATGATCCAAACCGGGCAAAGCGCTTGGGTGGGTTTAGGGTTTGGACCCCACCTGGTCCGACCCATTTCGTATTTGAATGAAGAAAATAAAAAAGGCTAAGGAATTAATACTTACGTCTGTAATGGTTAACCCAACGGTTATTTCCAACCCAACCCATTTAAATGGGCGGATTGGGTGATGGGTTGATCACACAACCTGCCAAGTAAATGAACGGATTGGGTGGATTCAGTGGATTGCAATCCCCCTCAGAAATTTTTTTTGTAACCCCCTCCTACTCTACTAGCAGCACCCCCTATAAATC
>NW_010729338.1:439248-461855 GCF_000365185.1 Nelumbo nucifera
ATAAATTATATCCTACCCATAAATTTGGCATCAATCCACGCAATCCACCCTTAGTAAATCCTAGCTCCACGTACGGACCTACGGGTGGACTGAATCATAAAAACCCACTGCAATCCCCTCAGATTTTTTTTTTTCAACTCCCTCCTAGTCTACTTAGTAGGTCTGCTAGAATATTAAAAACAAGGGACTAGTGGCAACTTATGGGGTCCTCAGACCTACTTGCAGGTCCTGTTTCCCCAGATGTCCAGCTCAGAGGCAATCACCTAAAGACTCACCTTCCGAGTTCTGATCATGGGCTTCATCTACAGTAAGAAAAAGGCCCATAACGGACTCAACATTGAGAAGGCAAGGACCTAGGAGGTAGGAAGGAGACAAAACCAAAATTGAGAATTGGACCTTTGAAGTGTGAATGGACTATGGAGAAAGACGTGATACGAGGGGGGACTTGAGGTGTTGGAGAATTGATGCTACACGTAACGTAAGATCCTTTCCCATCAGCATAATTGAGATGTCTCCTCTTTCTCCATCTGAAGACAGTTCCTCAAAGCTAATCCAATGTCTACATTGAAAAGTTGACACTCAGCTCATTTCCTTTCCTTAACATTAGCAAATTGATGTCTTCACTCCTCATTGCATGAGGCAGAGACTCTGCCACTTGTAAGAGACAGAACTGGCCGGTTCTTATCGTTTCCAGTCCACCATCACAACCTTGATTGATTGATTAAGAACCCAAATTTGCATACAGAGATGATCTCTATTCTCTAGGCCAAAGACATTACATGTATCCGGCCACCGTCTCCCACGTACTAAAGTTGACTACTTGATTCCTCAAATTTCTGTAGAGAAAGAACCAAGCATCGACGCGTCAAGAATTACAGCAACCCCAGACAAGAGTCAATTGAATTGGCCTTTAGCCATGTGACGATCGAGGGGATTCACATGCACATATATATACCACCAGGCCACCACTGCAAGTCTGAAACTGAAAGTGAACCGTGAACCATTCATCGATCCTTGAATCGTTCACCTACCTTGTGCCCAATCAAGCTCTCACATATTTTATATATGAATCCCATTGCTGCTAATTATCTGTATATTTGCCTCTATCTTGTTTATTTTCAACAAATGGAAGCGTCACGTAACAAACCATACAAGTAACGCTTTTTTTTTCATCATGCTTTCAACTGTCTATTCATATGTGCATCACCTTTTTTTTCTTCCTTCCTTAATTCTTTTCTTCTTCTTACTCAAAAACTTAATTAAATTATTAATTTTTTGGAGAATGACCGTTCAGCCCAGGGTCAGAACTTATGGGCCCAAAGTACAGTTGGAATAGGTGTCAGTTTGGAATTAATGTCAATTCACAGGCGAATATGAATGCATAGAGTATGGGTTTTTGACCTTTTAAATGTTTATAGATTTATAGCGGAATTCAGAAATCTGCATTAGGCATATACATACTTTTTTCATAATTTTTTTAAGTTTGGATCAGATTTTTTCAACCAATTCTAACTCCCAGTTCAACTTTATATATCATTTTATCATTTTTGAAGTGGGGTTTGGCATTAAGCCACTTATTGTCTCTGCCCATATCAATTAAAATGTTGCCAATTAATAAAGAACAGAGTTGGCTTTGAGAAACTCCTATGATACGTACCTTTTCTGGCTCTTTGATCCCCCGAATATATAATAGCTGGCTATAATATAGCATGTGGGGGTATCAATTGGACCGGTTTATCTATATATATTTACTGAAATTTTTTTGAGGACAAAAATTATCCTTTTACATTTAAAATTATTGATAAAAAGTGAGCGCAAATAGGGTAATTAATGGGTTATTGATATTAAATGAGTTGAAAAGAGGTAATTTTATGATATTTAATGCATTCAATTCTCTCTCAATAAATCCAATATTTAATTTATTAACTTGCATTTATGTTCAATAATTCTTATATTTAAGTCATTTTTGTTTCTTTTCATCTTTAAGTTCTATTAATTAAATCCATAATAAATTAATAATTCCAATAACATAAAATCTTATACTTTTAAAATCTACATAGAAAAAAATAGAGTTTTCATTTAGGTGGAGGCAAGAAATTAAACCATTTTGGGTCAAATGGGTTAATCAATGTTGCCACAATTAAATAATAAAATTCAAAAATAGATCAAATAAAAAAATTAAATTAAAAAATTGGGAACATTTTTAACATACATATTAAACAATAATAAGCATGATAAATAAGAAATGTTTTTATTAATGATAGAAATTGAATGTAAAATTTAAAACCAATTGGAAATATAAATGTTTTCCTATTCTCTCTCATTAAATCCTATATGTAAGATATATTTTTCTCATCATTAAATTCTTGTAATTAAATTCATAATATTAATTTTAATAATATAAAAATAAATATTTTGAAAAGTAATTTAAAAACAAAATCATTTTCTTCCCACCCGGTGGTGGGCAAGGAATTCAATCATTTGGGGTCAAATGGATTAGTAAATAATTCCATAATTAAATAATAAAAAAATTAAAATAAATAAATATGATATGTAAGGAGTATTTTTATTAATGATAAAAATGGAATGCTAAATTTAAAGTCTACCTAGAAATGAAATGATGTCATAGTCAAATAATAAAATTTTTAAAAATAGAAAATACAAAGAATCAAAAAAATAAAATAAAAAAAAAAGATAGAGAAAATTTTGGGCACATATCTAATGTTATATATTTATAAAAAATAAAATATTGGGTATCTTTAATATTATGCATTCATTATATTGAATAAAAATAAGTATTATACATAAGAATTTTTTTTTCAATGATGGAAATGTAATACAAAATTTAATGTCAACCTAGAAATCAAACTATTTTTCTTTTTGAGTGGTTGGTAGACCTGTTCATGGGCCGGGTAGCCCAATGGCCCGACCCGGCCCGCACCTCGATCGGGCTTGCTCATGTAATTAGGTCCGCGGGCCTGACCTCGGACCTAACACAGAAAGCCCGACTGTGTTTCGGGCCGGGCTCGAGATTTGTCAAAAAAGCCCGGGCTCGGGCCCAGGCCCAGGCTTCGGCAATAGTAATAGTATGGGCTAAATTTCGGGCTCGGGCCCAGGCCCGGGCTTCGGGCTTTTATGTGGGCCGGGCTCGGGCCCAAGTTGTAGGCCCGATGGTCGGGTCGAGCTCGGGCCTTAGAAAAATCTGTTAGTACAGAGTGAAAGCTCGGCCCGAGACCGGCCCGACCCGGCCCATGAAGAGGTCTAGTGGTAGGTTAGTTGTTAGGGTCAAATGATATCATAGACAAACAAAAATTAAGTGTGATAAGTAAAAATTTTTTAAATAATGTAAATGAAGTATATAATTTAAAGGGAAAATTATAGTCAAAGCCGGTTATACATTTAAAATTAGGTTATAAGTAGGTTCAAAAACCAACAAAACTTTGATAACCTATACTGAAAATAGGTTTTTAATTTCTCTCCCGCTTCCTTTTTCTCTCAATCTCCCTCCCTTCTCTCTCACTCTCGTAGTCACCTCTCGATCTCTCACTCTCAACTTTGGTATTTAGCCAAATCAAAACCTCGGTTTCTCTCCCATTCTCTCTCTATCTCTCAATCTCTCTCATTTTTCTTCCTCACTCTCCCTCTCGGTTAATATCTCCTTCTCCCTCGGTCTTTCTTCCGCTACATTTCATTCCTTTTTATTTTTCTTACAAATTTTTATAATATTAATTAGACCATATAAAAGAACTAAAGGAACCAATCACTTGTATAATCAACTTATAAATTTCTATCAAGTTGGTGTAAATTTCATAGCCAAGAGTTTCTTGTGAAATTTTATCAATGATTTTTGAACTATACCAAATTGGTCTTATATTCTTTCATATGGTTTGATTAATACCATATAAGTGTGTAAGAAAATAAAAAAAAAAGAACAAGAAAATGAGTGTTAGAGAAACTGAGGGAGAATAATAGAAATTACGAGAGAATGAAAGATTGACCGAGAAAGAGAATGAGAGAGATTGGGGAAGAACGAAAAGTAGAGAGAATGAGAGAAATTGATAGAGAGAACGTAAATACAGAAATCGAAGTCCGTTTTTATTTATTTTCAAATCACACAGTCATTGAGCAGAGAGAGACAATTGTGAGAGTGTGTGTGTGTGTGTGTGAGAGAGAGAGAGAGAGAGAGAGAGAGAGAAAGACAAAACCATTTTCTTATTTTCCAATCACCCAGCATTAAAAGGCAATTACAGTATAAGCTATTTGTTGTGTCTAATATGCATTAAGAATCCCATGTTGGTAATAACTACATAAGCCTCTGATGCATGGTTGGGGTTTTTGTAATTTGAAAAGTAGGGCCCATTGTTAGAGTTTTGTTGATTTCTAGACTAACCTATAGCCTAATTTTAAATGTATAGCCGGTTCTGACTATAATTTTCCCTAATTTAAAAATAATATAGAAGCAAAGCTATTTCCTTATCTAAATGGTGGATCAACAATCCAACTTTTCTAAGAAACCCATGATGTCATAATTGAATAATAAATATTTAAAAAATGATAGAGCACTAAAAATGAAAATGTACAGAATTTTGTCAAAAACATTTGAGAACATTTCTAATGTTATATATTCATCATATTAAGTAAAAATAATTGTTAAAATAAGATATTTTTATTTATTATAGAAATGGAACACAAAATTTAATAATAATAATAATTTTTATTTGGTAGAAGCATTTAAGTTTATTTTTAATCATGTTGTTACTTTTGTTAATTTTTAATTTCTATCTTAACTATGATATATCTAAAATTTAAATAATTAATATGAAAAAAAAGTTTTTACGTGCAACACATGTGCTTAATGCTTTGGAGTCTAATTCAATATGCCTAATAGGTCCATTCAATCCATCCAAATTGACTTTGATTTGGACTATGTCCAACCCGAAACCAATCCATTATATTGGTAAAATGGGGTTTATTCATGTTAGTGCACCATACATGTTTGTATTTATATAGCCTTAATTTTTCTCACTATATTCAACGTGTGCACGAATGTATGTATGCATGTGTTAATCGTTATTAATTTGCTTGCTTGCGTGACAAAAAAAGGGGCCAAAAGTCCATATCGTCATTTGGGCGTCATTTGCATTGGTGGGGATCTGAGTGCAAAACTGTCTGAGACAACACAAGCTAGGATGAAAATTTAACTCTCATATACCTGTTTATTTGATTTTTGATCTCATAACTGTGTCGCTTGAATGTTTAATTCATTAAAAATGGGTTCTAAAAATTGATATGGTATAGAAAGAGTTTTGACCAATCAAAATCCATCCAAATTTTGATAAATAACACGTTATTGGCTACAATGTTTATAAATCCAGTTGAAAAGTTTTACAGATATCATATCTTTTCCATATCATAGTCGAACCCTTTGACAAATTGTCCCCTTTGATGGTCATAACTCATAACTACCTCTAAACCTACTGTACTACATAAAAGATGGAGCAAGTGAAAGGGAAAGGCCAACCCACTCTGATGTGAGCGTTGTTGTAAAACCTAATCATTCTGTCCCACTCGGCTACTCCCACTTATGGACGGACATATGGAGAACAAGTTCCACTGCCTTTCCATCGCCAACTTAAAGAATACATTAACTCCATGTCATTTGACAATATTTTTGTTGTGTCCAAGGATCCATTTGGTTTGCAATTAGAATCGAAATCAAAATTAAAATCTTTATAAATCAAAATCAGAATCAGAATTGGAATGGTTTATTCTCTTGTTCAGATAGGAATCAGAATGAGAATCGAAATCAGTTGGAATGAGATTTTATTATCAAGGGAGGGGGAGGGAATGTCCATTCCCTCAAATGGGGGAATGCCATTCCACCAGGAATGGAAATGGGATTCCAATTCCTCTCAACCAAAAAATAGTTGGAACCGGAATGGCCTATTCTAATTCCGATTCCAGATTTCTATTCCCGTGAACCAAATGGGACCTAAGTTCTATGTGCGAAGCATGTTTGGATCACTTATCCATAAGAACCCTATTCACACCTACCCCCACATCACTACAGCTGCACATTGAGAACATCTCCCATATTCACATGTTACCATTCATGAGGAGATGTTCACCATGTACAACTGTAGTGTCCTGTGAGTAGGATTGTTGTGGGTAGGAGATCTGAATTGGTATGAAGAAAGCTCCCTACTATTTTCCACCTAAAATGTTTACAAGGTGATGGGAATAGGCCTGTAAAAGGATTGGATTCAAATCAAAACAAGCTATATTCAAATTTCAAAACCAATTATGAATATTAATATTCAAATTCGATTTTGGTTATTAAATTGAATATTTGATTGATTTGAATTCAACTGATAAAAAAATCTGTAGCATGATCATAAACCATTATCTAAATCACCATAAATCTGTAATCTATTCTATAAGAAAATGAGCTTTCTTCAGACTACTTCAGCATTTAGAAATCAATTGAAATAGCTCTTACCTCAAAGCCAAGAGAAATAGAGAAAAGAGGCAGGGGACTGAGATTGGGATTATAGACTCTGTGGGCGGTGGGCCAAGTGTGATGGTGGCAATCTTGCATCTCGCCGGTGCAAATGTAACGGTAGTGGTGGCCGGTGATTCTGAACCGTTGGCACTCTCGCAGTCTTGTTGGTGGTGGTATTAGCTTGGGTTGAGCAACGACGAAGATGCTGAATCTAGAGAGGAGAGACAAAGGATGAGACGAGAGGCGGTGGCCAGTGACCAATGCTCAACCGCTGAGTCACTAACATTGCCGTCGGTGATGGTGATTGCTCGCGCAATGACAAAGGTGCTAAGTCGAAAGAGGAGAGACAAAGGAGAGGATGAGAGGCGAAAGAGGAGAGACAAAGGATGAGAGGTAGTGGCCGGCGACTGGTGCTCGACCGCCGAGTTGCTGATGTTGCCATTGGTGATGGTGGTTGCTCGGGTGGTGGCGGTGGCAAAGGAAGGGTTAGGGTTTTAAAGTGAGACTGAATGAGAATGAGAGAAATGAGAAATGGAGAGATTCAGCTGAATAGAAGGAGATTCGAGATAAAGATTTTTTTTTTTTTACTTTTTTAGCCCTCTTTAAAGTTTAAACTTTAATAATATATATATCAAAAATCGGATCAATGCACATTCGAATTTGATCTGATAATTTAATCGATAAAAAAGTTAGATTCGAATTCAACTGAATATTGAATTCAAACTATCCAAATACAATTCAATTATACCAAATCTCATATTTGAATTCAGATTTTTGGATACCGTTTACAGGCCTAGATGGGAAACCCACCCATCCAATGTATTAATAAGGTCTGTTCCTTGATACAATTTTGTTTATAGCGTTATTCTCTCATCGTTGGAAAGGGGCCCTCAAAATTGCTAATACCCTGTGAAAACCCAGCCTA
The DNA here is from genome assembly GCF_000365185.1 of Nelumbo nucifera. Next base: position 446,676 of record NW_010729338.1, read on the forward strand.
GCCAATGATCTTCCCTTTCCCTAGCTTGATGGGCTTCGAGTCCGCGCCTAACCAATTTATTAAACAAATAAGTTGAACTTGAACTGAAGATGATTAACCTAAATCTAATTGGGTGTAAAACTAAAATATTGATTAGTTTTTAATCTCTGGGATTTGTTGCAGAGCCCAAGAATGCTGCTTCTGCCGGTCGAAACTTCGTAAGAGTGGCATTGTAATTTGATTGACCCGAATCCATCAGTCGCTTTCCTGGACTAGAGTTAGGTAATCCAACCTGAATATGCAAATGGGTCGCTTTAGAGAAAAGGACCACAAGAAATACCGAGAAAGCATCCACCCTTCTCACTCTCTCTCTCTCTCTGAACATTTGTCACCAGGCAGGTTTGAGAGGGGGAGAAGGTGTCCTACATTCTAGAGATCATGTTTGGTTTAATTCTTGTTATTTTTCATTTTTATTTAAGATGAAATTGTAAAAATGGACAAGAATGGATAAAAATAGGTAGAAATGGGAAAATATTGCTATGAATCAAATGTTTTCTTTTCTAAAAATGAATTTTTTCCAGACTAACAAGTGTCCTATGTAAAAATACTTTTATAAAAGTTATTTCATAAAAATACTTCAATAAAAGTACTTTCACAAAAATGATTTTATAAAAGTACATCCATAAAAGTACTTTTATAAAAGTGCTTTCATAAAAATGCTTTTATAAAAGTATTTCCCTAAAAATGCTTGTACAAAAATGCTTTCATAAAAGTTCTTTTATAAAAGTACTTTTATACAAGTGCTTTTGTGTAAAAGTACTTTTAGAAATGTGCTTTGTAAAGTACTTTCATGTAAAGGTGCTTTTATAAATGTGCTTTTGTAAAGTGCTTTTGTGTAAAAATATTTTTATAAAAGTACTTTTATTAAAGTGTTTTCGTAAAAGTGAGTTTATTAAAGTTCTTTCGTGTAAAAGTGCTTCTATAAAAGTGCTTTCGTAAAAGTACTTCCACGATAGTCAGCTAGTAAACATTTATGGCATTAATTTTGTAGGCATAGTTTCTTCAAAGAATGAAAATGAGCAAGATGGGGCATGATTATTTTTCATGTTGTAGGCTATCTCAATTTTTGTGCTATGGGCTGATTTTTCATTTTGAAAAGAATGAGGCCGATGGCAAGAATTTTGTAGCCAAACACTCTAATGTTATCCATTAATTCTTGCTCATTCTTTCCTATAATGAACAAGAATTAAAAAAATGAAACCCTAAGTAGTGAACCAAACATGGCCTTAATTGAGCCAACTAGGCTAGGCTTTTCGTTTCAAACTTTGGTGGTTGATGGTAAGTAGCGGTGTTTTCAAAACATACCGAAAAAACCAGGAACTGGTCACCTCTGTTTCACCTTAAAACTACCTTTTGGCCAAAAAACCGTTGATTTGGTTAGTAAATCACTGACGCAGGTGGTTGAATCGTCAACCCAAACAACAATCTTTGACCATTTTTTGTTTTTTTGTCAAAGCAAGCCATCCATTCAAACCATTCGACTCGGGAACTAGACCCCAGAATGGTTATGATGATGCGCGATCTAGAAGCTCCTATCTGGAGAACTACCTGGACGTACTCGCATGACGAGCTGGATCAATCTGCAAAACAGTGCTCAGAGGGATCGGGGTGGAAGACCCGGGGAACTTGCTCCGATGCTTAAGTCAGTAATCTGTGTGTTTGCGAGCTAAGTATGAATGCTAAAGAGCTTAAATGTGAGTAATTGCGTGTACCTCTCTTTTTTCTCCTCCCCCCCAAGGTCTTTGGGGTTGGTGTTGATGTTGCGCAATCCGAGCACTCCTAGTTGGCTGCTGACTAGCTCCTAGCTAGCAATGGACGACACCTGAGAAGAAGACCGTGAAGAATTCTCGGGGGATTTTCCCGGTGGGAATACTCCGATGCTTAAGTTAGAACGCTGGGAAAAATAATGAAGAGTGTAAAGAGGCTAAGAGTGTAGGCCGCGCTAGATCACTGAGTTAGCTCAAGAGAAAGTTCGAGTAAGTTCAAGATAAGATCTCAGATGTTCGAGAGAGAGAGAGCCCTTCCCTTCAACTAGGGGGCTCTTATATAGGCGTTCTTGTCAAATCGGGCGTAACTGCCACTGGGCTTCTGTCACAGCCGTTATCTTCCAGGGCTGTGCAGGTCACCGTTGCAGGGTACTACCCAATCGGGTGAGTGACACATCCCGAGAGGACAGGCACACCACCTTCTGTCGAGAGACGTGGGTGCAGTCTATTTGAATTGGCAGGGATTGCGCCATCAGCCAGGAGACGTGGCACAGTCTGACGGGTACGGTCTTGTCAGATAGAAGCTTCTTGAAAGTATCACGTCGCTTAGTAGCGAGCTATCCTGTTGCGAGCTCCTTGGGGTACTTCGAGGTGACCCCTCTCAAGGTTGCCTTTTGGGGCAGTTTTTCTGTCTAAGTGTTGGAGCGAGCTGGTTACCCTAGCTTGAGAGCTGGGATAGACCTGTCTTGGAGTATTCCCTTTCAGTAGCTTGGGGGACCTCGAGCTCGCGTAGTAACGAGCTCCCCTTATAGCGAGCTATGGTGTAGCGAGCTTCCCTGTGGGCTGGTTACTTAGTCACGGTCAGGCTATGGTGCTGAGTTGTTGCTCATGCTGAGTCATGTCCATGTGTCATTGTCTCAAGGGGTCGGGTCAAATCACCCTCCATCAATTGCCCCCCACTCCTCAGGCTAAGAGTGTTACCTTAGCGTGAGGAGTTCATGAAGTGTGACGGGTGGATTTGACTGAAGTTCAAACTCGATTCACCGCTCGCATTAAATGCGTGCACAGAAGTCTGGGGATTTCTGACTTTTCGAATGTAGAGAAATGCGCCAAAGCGGCTCTTAACTCCGGATGTCATGCAGCCGTCATTACCTCAATCATGGGAGACGTGCAGCCAGTCACATTTCGGTTTCAGAAGACATGCGGTCAGCTTGACTACGAACCGTCAGATCTGTCTCAATTTGGGTTGTTGATCTAGGGGCACAGAGGCTATAAATAGGAGGGTCCCCGGGCCTCATTTTCTTTAATGCTAACTTGCTTTGTCTTCGGATTATGAGGTCATGCATCCATCTAGTCTGTCCGAGCTCTTCTCCTGTTCACACTTTTTCATCTTTTCCAGTGAGTCTAATCATTTTGTCAATCATGTCTGGGTATCCGTACCACGTTTATCCCTGGGGCGGTAACCAGGACGACACCCCCTCAAGCTCAGGGAGAGCTTGGGAGTAGGCTTCAGAGGCTCGGGAGGCCTCCGTCGAGGTGGCTTCTACTTCTCGGGACAGAGAGCCTGACACCTTCGGTCCCTCCTCTATGATGATGGAGAGACTTAGATCTCTAGTTCACTACTTTAACCTTCTCGGGGACCTCATCTACAGTCTCCCCTCTGATAACTTTCCCTGGGAGCATGGTCCCAATGAGATAGTGATTTTCCAGGAATAGCTCGAAGCTGGCATGTGTCTTCCTCTGCACCCTCTAATAGTGGAGGTGTTGAATTATTTCAACGTCACCATTGACCAGAATGTTGTTGGGACTATTTTTCTGTGCTATGAGTATTGTCTTCCCCTTGATCTTGATATCTTTTCTTCCATTCTCTACATCAAAAATGCTACTCCCGGAGCGCCTCCAGAAAGGCATTCCTACTACTTTTTTCCCCACCGCGGCTTCAAGCTCTTGCACGAGCTGCTGAACAGGATTCCAGCCTAGAAGCATGACTATTTTATGGTTTGTAACTCCGAGGGGTGGCCCTTCCCAACTTCTTGGAGGGCTGCCATCCAGGATTCTAGGGTTGAGTTGGAACCTGAAACTCGGAAAACGCTGCTATCCTGGGCAGCAGTAGGCCTTCTTTGTTCAGACTACTTGGCCAAGGAAAAGCTTGCGCAGGCTGGCCTGAGTCCGGATAGGTTGCCTTTAAGGTCGTGTAGTGCCTTGTAAAAACACACACACACACACACACACACACACACACATATATATATATTGGACTAATACCTTGTGGTTTTTTGGCAGCCATCATGTCTGGTGTTGACTCGCGTTGCCTTCTTTCTAGCAACCAGAAGTGTAAGGTGAAGAGGTCGCGTCCTGACCGAACTTCCACTTCTGGGGGCACTGAGTTCAAGTTTGTTGTGTCAGACTTTGTTTCTCCACTGCCTGAGGCTCCACCGGTCCCATCTGAAGGAGTTGCCGGGGAAGGTGGCCCCGAGGAGGGCGAGCTCCCAAGGCCAGGGCTGTTTCCTCTTGGGCCATCCTGTCCATTCCCCTACCCGCAGTTCCCGATAGGGAACTGGGAGGGTGTCAATGACTACATTGTGGCTGGGCGGAAGAGCCGAAGGGCAATCTGCCACGAGGAGGTTGCTAGGTGGGGGCAGATGGAGCCCAAGGCGCTTGCCGCGTTTGCCGCTTCTCACTGTATGGTGGTAAGTGGTCTTTTCTCTTTCTACTCATTTTTTCCTTTCTTTTCCTTTTTTCTGACCTTAGTCTCTTGTTGGCAGGTGAAGCCCGCCATCCACGCCATGGCCCCCCAAACCAACATCCACTCCGGCGACACTCACAATCAAAGGGCCAGCGTCCAAAAGCTCTAGGGCGAGATTGACTAGGCTCGAGGTGAAATCCTTCAAGCTCGCAAGGGGAGTAAGGCCCAGGAGATGCTCATCTGTGACCAGGAGGCACAGATCGCCAAGCTTTCTGAGGAGAGCGCGCGCTACAGGGAGGAGTCATCGAGGGTGGCAGTGGAGAGGGAGCTCCTTCGCTAGCAGGTTCGAGACTTGGAGTCTACACTTCTGGAACGAACTCGAAACTTCGACACCATGGTGGAGGCTGAGCGGGCTAAGGCGGTCTAGGACTTCAAGGACTCCCAGGAGTATCACAACCTCCAAGTGGAGTATGGCTCGAGCTCGTACCGCTCCAGTTTCAAGCTCTGCCGCTGGTTGGTCCGAAAGAAGTTCTCTGGGCTCAACCTTGATGGCATCACAATGAAGGGCTGACTCCCAAGATGGCGGACCAGGCAGAGGAGGAGCCTGACTCCCCGGAGGACGAGGACAAGGTGGAGGTGGTGGACCCTTGAGGCTGGCAGCTCTTCTGATTTTCTATTCTTCTGATTGACTTCTGGTGGTTCCCAGGTGCCAGAACCTAGTTTTCAAAAATCTTCTTCTTGGGCAGTTGTGCCCTTTTTTACTTCTTGTTAAACTTTCCCGAGCTTTTTAGCTCGATTTTTATTTATGAAATAGTAATGAAAATTTTCCTTTTTCTGCTAAGTATGGTGTGCTCTTTTATTTTTTGCCAAAGCGATCTCATCACTCGAGCTATTATAGCTACATACCCGAAATAGTATTTTTTGGTAATTATTACCCCGAGCTATCCCTTAGTGTTTTGAGGCATTTTTATAGTATACCTTAAAGTAGTTACCGTGTATGCCCGAACTGTATGTTTGTAGGTCGTTCCTTATTTGGTTCAACCGATGTACTGAGATGAGCTATGCTTCATAGGGTTCAGACCCGAGCTGCTTACGTCTCTGGTACTTCATACTTTGCCTTTACCAATGAAGTAGCTAAGTCTTTCACGGTGCCGAGGTCTTAGTTAGCTCGGTGTTTTAGCCCTTAGGCTGAGGGGGTGACTTATAGTCTGCCCTTGGAATTTTCCCATGCCATGGAGGCGACTGGGTCTTATTGCGCTGATGTCGTGTTAGCTCAGCATTATGGCCCTTAGGATCTGAGAGTGACGCATGGTCTACTCAGTAGTTCGCCTATGCCATAGAGGCGACCGGGTCTTATTGCACTGAGGTCATGTTAGCTTGGCATTTCAGCCCTTAGGCTCTGAGAGTGACGCATGATGTAGTCAATAGTTACATGTAATACTGCCTTAAGTTGATAATATTCCATGCCCGAGGTACTTGTTTCCCTTCAAGGATTTCGAGCTCATATGTTCCTTCCTTGAGCACCCGTTTCACTCGGTAGTGTCCTTCCCAATTCGGTCCGACCTTGCCAACGCTAGGCTCAGGTACCATAACATTACGAAGGACCAGATCGCCGATGCGGAGATTCCGCTTCTTGACCCTGACGTTATAGTACCGAGCTACTCTTTGCTGGTAAGGTGTGGTCCTGATATATGCGAGGTCCCTTACTTCGTCGAATAGGTTGAGGTTGGTATCGAGCTCGTCATCATTTACCTTGTCGCCATATGCTTCCAGTCGTAGCGAGGGAACCTCGATCTCAGCTGGGATGACTGCTCGGTGCCATAGGTGAGGTTGAAGGGAGTCTCTCCTGTGGCGATCTTCTCTGTGGTTCGGTAAGCCTATAGAACACTGGGTAGCTCATCTGCCCATAGTCCTTTAGCTCGGTCTAACCGTGCCTTCAGTCCACGGAGGATAGCTTTGTTCGTGACTTCTGCTTGATCGTATGCTTGAGAGTGTGTGATTGAAGTGAAGTTCTGTCAGATCCCCATGTCTTGGCACTAGTTCTGGAATTTGATGTCCTAGAACTGCTTACCATTATCAGAAATCAATAGCCGAGGTAACCCGAAGCGGCACACTATGTTCTTCCAAAAGAAGTTCTGGATGTTTCGGGCTGTGATCGTTACGAGAGGTTCAGCTTCTACCCACTTGGTGAAATGATCCACTGCTACCACTAGGAACTTCCACCGGCCTGACACTGGTGGGAACAGTCTGAGTATATCGATGCCCCATTGTGCAAAAGGCCACGGGCTGGTGAGATACTTGAGGTCGGCAACGGGCTGATGGTGGATATTGGCATGCTTCTGGCACTTGTCACACTTTCTGATGAGCTCAATAGCGTCTGCTTTCATTGTTGGCCAGTAGTACCCTTGTTGTAGTGCTTTTTGGGCGAGGGCCTTGCCCCCTAGGTGTCCGCCGCACCAGCCCTCATGAGTGTCACGGAGTACGAGCTCGACTTCTAAAGGTCGCAAGCAGCGCAGGTAGGGGAGCATGTAGGATCTTCGGTACAGCCGTTCGCCTATCATAACGTATTTAGCCGCCTGACACTCTACCCTTCTGGTGGCATTGCGATCTACTTGAATGACAGAAAAGACCTCCCCTGCCCCCGTGAGAATGCTAGGCCGAGGCAAGTTCTCTATGTACATGATTCTCATGGTGTTATCACTAGACGATTCTCTATGTATACGGTTCTCATGAAGTGTGACTGGAAATCGAGTAGAGTCTCTCTTACTTTGGCTAATTAAGCAATAATAGTCAGTTCGCGAGCTTCGTATTCTCCTATGACCTGATTAACCATGAGCTGGGAATCGCTGCAAATGATAATATGCTTGGCTAGCATTTCTTTGACTAGAGCTAGCCCAGCTATCAACGCTTCGTACTCTGCTTCATTGTTGGATGTCGCGAACTCGAAGCGTAGTGCGTACTCCAGTTTCGTGCCACTTGGGCCGTGCAGAACTATTCCGGCTTCACTGCCCTGCTGGTTCGAGGAGCCATCTACGTGAAGGATCCAGGGCTCCTCATCCCAGTTCGCGCTTGGCCTAACTAGGAGAGATATCACACTGGTTGCTACCTCACAATGCTCGGACTCAACTGGCTTGGGAGCTTTGGGCTCGCCAGAACTAGGGGCCTCATGCTCAACCAGCCTGGGGACTTCGGAGCTGAAAGTGCACTCCACGACGAAGTCTGCTAAGGCTTGGGCCTTAATAGCGGTTCGTGGCTTGTATTGAAGATCGTACTCGCTGAGCTTAATGACCCACTTCATCAGTCGACCAGAGACCTCGGGCTTAAGTAGGACTTGCCTTAGAGGTTTGTTAGTGAGGATGATAACAGTATGAGCCTGAAAGTACGAACGAAGCTTTTAGGCTGCAATAACCAATGCATAGGCCAATTTTTCTATCTCTGGACATCTTGTCTCTTCTCCCTACAACACTTTACTAACATAGTGGATAGGTCATTGGACCCGATCTACTTCTTTTATTAGTACCGGGCTGACCACTTCGTCACTTGCCGAGAGGTACAGCTCTAAAACATCGCCCTCTTCGGGTTGGGTTAAGATCGGTATGCTAGCGAGGTACTTTTTGAGCTCGTCAAATGTGAGTTGGCAGTCTTGGGTCCATTCAAACCCTTTGCTTTTAATTGCCTTAAAGAAAGGTAGGCAGTGGTCAGCCGACTTGGACATGAAGCGGCTCAAAGTGGCTATTCTACCGTTCAACCTCTAAACCTCCTTCATTTTCCAAGGTGGTCTCATATCTAGGATGGCCTTTATTTTGTCCGGGTTGGCTTCAATGCCGCATCGGTTAACAATGTATCCCAGGAATTTACCCGAGGTGACGCCAAAGACACACTTATTCAGGTTCAACTTCATATTAAATCTACGCAGAATTTCAAAGACTAAATGCAAGTCTTGTATTAAGTCGCATGAAAATTGGGTTTTGATGACAATGTCGTCTACATAACATTCTACTTTTTGGCCAATCAATGGCTCAAACAGTTTATTTACAAGTCTTTGAAAGGTTGCCTCGGCATTTTTTAGCCCAAAGGGCATGACCTTATAGCAGTATAGGCCAAGCTCGGTTATGAAGACAGTCTTTTCTTCATCTATCGGGTCCATCCTGATCTAGTTATAGCCCGAGTAGGCATCTAGGAAGCTCAGCAACTCATGCCCTGAGGTCGCATCCACCAGACGGTCAATCGTGGGAAGTGGGAAGCAATCCTTTGGGCAAGGTCGGTTTAGGTCGGTGTAGTCGACGCACATGCGCCATTTACCATTAGCCTTTTTCACCAGAACGGGGTTGGCCACCTAGCTTGGGTAATGGACTTCCTTGATAAAATTGGCTGCAAGGAGCTTCCCGACCTCCTCGTTGACTGCCTTTCGTCGCTCTGGGGGGCTAGGTTGTGTTTCTTCTGTCTAATGGGCCAAACTACAGGATCAGTATTAAGCTTATGAGTTATAATGGTAGGGTCTATGCCGGGCATTTCTGCTGCTAACCATGCAAAAACATCTAAATTTTCAAGTAAAAATCGTACTAGTTTAGATCGCAGAGGCTCTTCAAGGGAAGCACCGATTTGAAGCGTTTGGGTTGGGTCCTCCGTCGAGGTTGGGATGAAGACGACCTCTTTGATGAGCACAGCTCGCTCTTCGCTCTGCTCCAACTCAAGATCATTGGCCACCTTGGCTTTCCCTTTGAGGGCGACGACGTAGCACTTGCGAGACTCAAGCTGGTCACCTCGCGCTATCCCGATTCCGAAGTTTCATGGAGAAGTAGTAAGTGGACACCACAGAACGTAAGGCATGGGTAATCGGCCGACCTACTATGGCGTTATACGGGGAGGGGGTTGCGACCACTAAGAGATCGTGGTTGAGCCTCACTATGCTAGGCCAAGTGCCGACTTCCATGGGTACTGTAATCCTTCCCAGGGGCCTGACTTCCTCTTTGCTGAAGCCTACCAGGGGAGTGTTCATGGGCTTCAGGTCACTCTCTTGGAGCTAAAGTTGGTCGAATGCTGCTTTGAAGAGGATGTCCACTGAGCTGCCTGAGTCGACAAGGACGCGCCTGACTTCGAAGTCGTTGATCTTCATCTTTATGACGAGCGCGTCATCATGGGGGTAGTGGACCCTGCGCGCGTCATCCTCTGTGAAGAAGATGAGATCTTCCATCCTTGGCCGCGAGCTGATGCGTGAGCTGCAACTGAGGTGCAGCCTGCCACAATCGAACCGCCAACTATGACGTGGATGGTCCCCCGAACTGCTCTCTCCTCGGGGGGCTGCTTCTGTGGCTGTTCCGCTTGCCTGTTGGACTCGGGAGCGCCTCTACTCTGCTCCCCTTGCTGACCTGCTTTATTACTATTATTATTACTTTGTACAAAATTTCTCAGATACCCGCAATGGATGAGTTCTTCTATCTCATCGCAGAGGTTTTTACAACTTTCGGTGCTATGATCGTGATCTTTATGAAAGCTACAATACAAATTTTTATTTCTAACATTAGGGTCCGCCTTCAGCCAAGGTGGCCACTTCATGTACGGGGCGTCCTTGATCGCAATGAGGATCTCGGCATGCTTCACGTTGAAGGGCGTGTAATCCCTTTCTGCTGCCGAAGCTTGGAAGGGCTGAACCGGTTTTGCCCCCCGAGCTAGGTCCTTCTTCTTCTTGCTGTCGCCCTGAGATGGGGGCTCTAGTTCCCTCTTCCTTTTCTCAAGGGCCTGCTCGCCCTTCTGGTTGATTTCTTCCTCCGTCCCCATGAACCGATCCGCGAGCTTGAGGAACTCGGTCACGATTTTGGGTTGATTGACAACTACGTGCCACTCGAACTCTTTATGGGTGATACCTCACTTGGCTACGATGAGGCGAACTGCAGGATCCAAGTCGGGTATCTGCAGACAAGCGTCATTAAACCGCTTGAGGTAACTCCAAATGGACTACCCTTCCTTTTGTACTATACCGAGGAGGCATTCTTGAGTTCTCGGGCATTGCTTGGACGTACTCGCGTGACGAGCTGGATCAATCTGCAAAACAATGCTTAGAGGGACCTGGGTGGAAGACCCGGTAAGGTCGCTCCGATGTTTAAGTCAGTAATTTGTGTGTTTGTGAGCTAAGTATGAATGCTAGAGAGCTTGAATATGAGTAATCATGCGTACCTCTCTTTTTTCTCCTCCCCCAAGCTCTTTGGGGTTGGTGCCTTTATATAGGCATTGTTCAGTGTGGGCCTCCCGCATCGCATCTGAGATTTCTGGGAGGTCGTGCCTAACCGGTCCAAAATCCTTGGAGGTAAACATCATGCACATTGACCACCCTCCGGAACGTTCGGTACGTGGGCCAACTTCCAAGAATCGTGGGAGTGTTGGGATATGCATGCCGAATTTATTAGCAAGCACGTCTCGCAGGTCGCCACTTGGACCTTAGTCAAGCCGGCACGCCCTCGAGGGAGGTCGCTCCTCGCGTCAAGGTCACTTCGGCCAGTGACGAGGTGCTTCTAGCCGACCTAAGTTGTAGTCGAGGTTGCCAGGTTGGCGGTGAAGGCAAGTCGCCTGGTCAAGGCGAAGAGAAACCTCGATCTGGGACTCCAAGTCATTGTTTAGGTGGTGTCTATGTGTCAACCAACTTCCCAAGATGCCATGTGTCATGATGTCATTGGAGGGCCAAATCCGCCCTCATCAGGTTCCCTACCCGATCTGGTTTTGAAAACCATGGTAAGTAGGGGTGTCAATTGAATCAGATTTGCTCCAGTCCATTTTGAATTCATTACAGATGGACTAGGTGCAATCAGATGAATACTTTCGACCATTTTGGACAGATCCAATTCAATGTTTGAAACATTCAATCTGTTCAAATTTGATTTAATTTAGATTGTGATGTTGCACGATCTGGGCACTCCTAGCTGGCTGAAACCTGGCTCCTAGCTATGACAGACGACACCTGAGACGGAGAGGAACGTGAAAGATTCCCACGGAGCTCTCCCGGCAGGAACACTTCGATGGCTAAGTTAGAATTCAGAGGAAAACTCAAGGAAAGCACAGAGAGAGTTAAGAGTGCTGAAAGTGCTAGTTTCAATACCTCTTGCTTTGTGAGGGTCGGGGTCCTCATATATCGGAGCTCAGTCACATTAGGCGTAACCGCCACTGCCCTAGCCGTTATTGCCAGGGCTGAGATGGCGGGTGTAGGCTACTACTGCAGGGTACGGACCCGTTAGGCGTGCCATGCTTTTCAGAGATGGCAGGCACGACGCCACCTAGAGAGAGACGTGGGCACTGCCACCAGATCCGGCAGGTACGGATGTAAGGCGGATCTTCCCTATAGGTTGCCGAGCTACTTTCCACCGAACCGCCTGGGGCTGAGTTACCTTGCATCGAGGTGCCGAGATACCCCGAGGTGCTCACGCTAGAGGCGAGCCTTGAGCAAGTAAGAACAGGAGTGTCAATTGTGCTGTCCCGAGGTGTTTCTCCCTTGGGACACTTAGCCAAAAGTCGAGGTGCTCCTTTCTTAGGAAGGAAAAGCTCAAAACTTCTTAGGAGGAGCTCGGGTCCCTTTGCACGAAAGGAGCTCGAGGCGCTTCACCCTTAGGGCTTGGGGTGAGCTGGGCCCTACTTCCCGGCGAGTTGTCACACTCGCCGAGTTGTTCGGTCGGGCTTCGGCAAGCTAGCTACGCCGAGTTGTGGCTATGCTATCATGTTGAGTTGCCACTTATGCCAGGTCATGTCCACATGTCCCCATGCTACGAAGTTGGGCCAAATCACCCTACATCAATTGCCCCCCACTCCCCATGCTGGGGGTGCTGACCCAGCACGGGGAGTTCGCGATCTGCCGGGTGGATTTGGCTTGGGGCTTAAGCTTTCTTGTCCGCCAGCTCATTGGTTGGACCAGTTCTCTACTCGACTCGACTAGGCGTAGCCCGGGTCGCATACGGTCTACGCGCGGAAGTCATGCGACTTATGACCTCCGCGGACGCCAAAAAATGCAATAAACCGATTTTGCCTCGGGGGTCGCACAACCGGTTTTCATGAGGACCGTCAGATCGTTTCGATCTCAACCGTTGATGCCCGCATACAACAGCTATAAATAGCAGGGGTCCTGGCCATTTTTCCTTTGCCACAAATTCTTAGCCTTAGTCCTGAGCTCGCGTCCAAAGCCTCCAGCTCGGATCAGTTCTTCCCAGTTCGGTCATCTTCCTTTGGTGAGTCACCCTAGTTTTTTTTCCTTCAATTTCATTATGTCTAGTTTTGATAGCAAATTAGATGAGCCCGACGTGGGTACATCGGCTTAGGGTGACCTCGCTGGAGTCCAGTCTCCCGAGGTGCGGGAGGCCTCGGGTAACTTAGCGTCCACCTCTCACCGAGTTCGGATGCCGGACAGGTTCGGACCCTCCTCCATGACCCTGGAGAGGCTCCGCTACCTCATCCGACAATACAATCTACACGGGGAGTACACCTACAATCTACCTACGGGTAACTTCCCATGGGAACACGGTCCTGACGAGGTCGTGATCTTCCGGGAGCAGCTCATAGCCGGGCTGTCTTCCTTTCCATCCACTTATTGTTGAGATCCTGAATCACTTTAACATTACAATAGACCAACTCCACCCGAACTCGGTCCGTAACGTGGTCGGGACCATCTCCCTTTCGTACGAGTACGTCCTCCCCCTAAACCTGGACATTTTCTGTTCCATTCTCACCATAAAGAAGAGCGCTTCATGCGTTCTCCCCGAGCACAGGAGGGCCTATTACTTGTCCCCTCGCCCAGGCTTCAAGTTGCTGCACAAGCTTACGAGCAAGATCCCGACTTGGAAGCAGGACTACTTCATAGTTTGGAACCCTGCGGGGTGGCCCTTCCCTACTCAATGGAGGGCGGCTATCCAAGACCCCGGCATCATCCTTGACAAGAAGACAAGGGAGACGCTCCAGTCGTGGGCCAAGGTCGGGTTTAGTTACAAAGATTACATCACCGAGAGCAAGATCATTCAGGCCGGCTTGAGCCCGGGTAGGTAGTCTTAGTACCTTAGTCACTTGGCTTGCACCTTCTCTTTTTTCTTTTACTTTAGTACTAGTGTCAAGCTCTGTTGCAGGTCTCATGGAAGCGGATAAGCTCAAAGGGGATAAGCTCTTCAACCATATGAAGGGGAGGAAAAAGTGGGCTGCTAAGAGAGCTCGCGTTGAGTCACCGCTGGCCCCCACTCCAGAGTCCAAGCTTCCGCCGGCTCCCTCTTCTGAGCCCGAGCTCCTTGACGCTCCTCCGATCATCGACTTGGAGGAGCCCGTACCACCTCGGGAGCCCGAGACCTCAGTTGAGCCTACTATGAAGGCAGCAGCTGAGCCTAAGATCATCACTAAGTCTGCCGACATAGCAACTGAGGCCTCTGTTGAGCCCATCCACACAGCCGAGACGGTGGTTTCCAGCTCGGGAAGCCCAAATAGAGCCCGAAGTATCTTGGTCCCCCAATGCAGCCTTCGTAAGAGCGAGGGGGCTGTTTACACTGAGGAAGTCTCATCCTGGGCCGAGCTCACACCTTCCCAGCTTGGAGCCCGAGCTGCTACCTACACCATGGTGGTAATTTTTCTCCCTTCTCTCCTCTTTTTATATGTATATATACATCTCTTCGGTGCTAACCAACTTTCTTCGTCAGGTAAACTCCATCGTGCATGCCCTGACTCTTCAGTTTGAGAGGAACCTGAAGCGGGCTATGAATGCCGAGGAATCGTCCCGCGTAGCCCATGCCGATCTGAGGGCAGCTCGCGGCCAAATCCACCAGCTGGAGAGCGACCCCGTGGCCCAGAAGAACGTCATCACGGCTTTGACAGCAGAGAGGGATGAGCTGGCACATGAGAAGGACGCACTGAGGGGCGAGGTGGACGCCCTCAACGCAGAGCTGACACGTGAGAAGGGCGTGCTGAGGGGCGAGTTGGACGCCCTCAGGGCAGAGGCAGAAGGCCTTAAGGAGAACAAAAAGGCCCTTCTGCACGAGGTGGAGTTCCTCAAGGCTGACATCGAGGAGAAGACCGAGATCTTTTCTCAAGCTCATCAGGTGGCTGAAAAGGCATACATACCCCGAGCTTGACACCAACGCCATCACCACCTCACGAATCACGGATGAGATAGCCCGTCAAGCCACAGAAGGCCCGGATTCCGAGGAGGAGGACGGTGACATAGAAGCAGATGTCACCGATCGGCTTGAAGCTTTTGAGGAGGTCCCGTGCGGAGATGACGAGCCCCCGAAGTAATTTTTTTTGTACTCCAAGCCTGCGAGCTCAGTTTTAGTTTCTTTTTCCTTTCCCCCCCCCCCCCTTTTTTTTGTCAAGCTCATTGTACAGAACTTATTTGTTAATGAAATCAACTTTTTAATTGTCAAGTGTTGTTACTTGCTAAAGCATCTGTTTTGTCCAAGCTATCGTAGTAAAGTGTACAAAGTAGGGTTTCTCAACCGTTGCTGCCCCGAGCTCTCCTAGTACCTCGCGGGTGTGGATCTTGTGACGTACACCGAGGTGATTGACATAGTAAGGTATATGCCCGAACTGTCTTCTGGTTGTACGCCGAGGTGAGCTAAACGTCGTGGAATCTACCCGTCTGCTTGCACCCTTGACACATTATGTACTGTGGTGTCGAGCCCCTTGGTCAGCTCGGTATTTTAGCTCCAGCGCCGCCATCTTCTTCCATCTTCTTTAATCAAGAAAAATAACAGAAATCCTATTTCTATTAATTACATTCTTGATCAAATCCTATAC
>NW_010729338.1:463960-535447 GCF_000365185.1 Nelumbo nucifera
AGTCTCTACAAATGTCCAGTTTTAGGGTTTTACACAGAATTAAACCAAACAACATGAATCAAACATGCACTTTATTTATTTCCACTAAACAACAAAAGTACATCAAAATGATTGAAGCTAAGGGCATACAAAACTGTCTAACAGTTATCGCTAGTGCTGTCTAACCAGGATAGTGCTTCGGCCTCAGCGTTCTCTGATCTTGGGATTTGTCGGATGAAGTGTGACTGGAAGTTGAGCAGGACCTCGCTTACTTTGGCTAAGTAAGCTATCATGGTTGGTTCGCGAGCTTTGTACTCACCCGTAACTTGGTTGACAACGAGCTGGGAATCACTACAGACGACAATGTGCTTGACTTTCACTTCCTTTGCCAGATTAAGACCGACTAGTAGCGCCTCGTACTCTGCTTCGTTGTTGGATGTCGCGAACTCAAAGCGCAGTGCATGCTCCAGTTTCACACCGCTGGGTCTGTACAGAACAATCCCAACTCCGCTGCCCTACTGTTTTGATGAGCCATCTACGTGAAGGATCCCGGGCTCCTCGTCCCAGTTCGCGTTTGGCCTAACTAGGAGAGATGTTGCGCCAGTTGCTACTTCACGGAGCTCGAGCTCAACCGGCCTGGGAACCCCGGGCTCGCCCATACTAGGGGCCTCATGTTCCACCGACCTGGGGACTTCGGAGCTAAAGGTGCATTCTGCGACGAAATCCGCTAAGGCTTGGGCCTTGATAGCAGTTCGTGGCTTGTACTGGAGTTCGTACTCGCTGAGCTCGATGGCCCACTTTGTCAACCTTCCCGAGACCTCAGGCTTGAGAAAGACTTGCCTCAAGGGTTTGTTCGTAAGGACAACGATGGTGTGAGCTTGGAAGTACGGGCGGAGCTTTCGAGCTGCTATGACTAGTGCATAGGCTGACTTTTCTATCTCTAGGTACCTTCTCTCTGCTCCCTACAACACTTTACCAACAAAATAAATGGGTCGTTGGACCCGATCTACTTCTCTTATTAGTACCAAGCTGACCACCTCGTCACTTGCCGAGAGGTATAGCTCTAAAACATCACCCTCTTCGGGTCTTAACTGGGATGCTAGCGAGGTGCTTTTTGAGCTTGTCGAACGCGAGTTGGCACCCTTCGGTCCATTCAAAGCCTTTGTTTTTTATGGCCTTAAAGAAGGGCAGGCAGTGATCTGCTGACTTGGACATGAAGCGGCTCAGAGTGGCTAACCGACCGTTCAACTTCTAAACCTCCTTCAATTTCCGGGGTGGTCTCATTTCTAGGATGGCTTTAATTTTGTCCGGGTTAGCCTCAATGCCGTGCCGGTTAACGATGTACCCTAGGAATTTACCTGAGGTGACACCAAAGACACACTTGTTCGGATTTTATTTCATATTAAATCTATGCAGAATTTCAAAAACTGAATGTAAATCTTGTATTAAATCATGTGAAAATTGGGTTTTGACGACCATGTCATCTACATAACACTCTACTTTTTTGCCAATTAGTGGCTCAAACAATTTATTTACAAGTCTTTGAAAAGTGGCCCCGATGTATTTCAACCCAAAGGGCATGACCTTGTAACAGTATAGGCCGAGCTCGGTTATGAAGGTAGTTTTCTCATCATCAGCTAGGTCCATCATGATCTGATTGTAGCCGGAATAAGCGTCCAGGAAGCTCAACAACTCATGCCCCGAGGTCGCACCCACTAGATGGTCGATCCTAGGATCCTAGGAAGTGGGAAGCAGTTCTTTGGGCAAGCTCGGTTCAAGTCGGTGTAGTCGACGCACATGTGCCATTTACCGTTAGCCTTTCTCACCAGAACGGGGTTGTCTACCCGGCTCGGGTAATGGACTTCCTTAATAAAATTGGCCGCAAGGAACTTTTCGATCTTCTCGTCAACTACCCTCCATCTCTCTGGGGCTAGGTTGCGTTTCTTCTGTCTAACGGGCCTAACAGTTGAGACTGCAGATGTTCCTCAATAGAAGCGCCGATCTGAAGTACCCGAAATGGGTCCTCTATCGAAGTCGGGATGGGGATGGTCTCTTCGGTGGGTACGGCTCATTCCACGAACTGCTCTGCGGGTCGTTCTAGCTCGAGGTCGTCTACTACCTTGGCTTTTCCTTTGAGGGCGGCTACGCAGCACTTGCGGGACTCAAGCTAATCCCCTCGTGTCACCTCGACTCCAAAGTCTGTAGGGAACTTCATCGCCAGGTAGTAGGTGGAGACTACTGCTCGTAAGGTGTAGGTGATGGGCCGACCTACTATTGCGTTGTACGGGGAGGTGCAAGGCCAGGTGCCGACCACCAGGAACTCATGGTTGAGCCTTACCATGCTAGGCCAGGTGCCGACCTCCATTGGTTTAGTGACTCTCCCTAAAGACCTGACCTCCTCTCCGTTGATTCCCACTAGTGGAGTGCTTGCGGGCTTTAGGTCGCTTTCCTGGAGCTGAAGTTGATCAAAGGCCGCTTTGAAGAGAATATCCGCCGAGCTGCCCGAGTTGACGAGGACACGCCTGACCTTGAAGTCGTTGATCTTTATCTTTATGACGAGCGCGTCATGATGGGGATAATGGACCCCTCGCGCGCCGTCTTCCGTGAAGAAGATCAGTTCCTCCATCCTTGGCCGCTTCGGGGAATTCTGTTCTTCCCTGGTGGCCTCACGGGCTGATGACCGAGCTGCAGCCGAAGTGCAGTCCGCGACAATTGATCCTCCAACAATTACATGGATAGTCCCCCGGACTGGTCTCTCATCGGGAGGCTGCCTCTACGGCTATTCTGCTTGTCTGCTGGACTCAGAAGCATCCTTACTCTGCTCCCCCTGCCTACCTGCTTTATTATTATTATTGTTCTGTACAAAATTTCTCAGATATCCGCGACGGATGAGTTCCTCTAGCTCGTTGCGGAGGTTTTTACAATTTTTGGTACTATGACCATGATCTCTATGAAAACTACAATACAAATTTTTATTCCTAACATTGGGATCGGCCTTCATCCGAGGTGGCCACTTCACATATGGGGCATCCTTGATTGCCATGAGGATCTCGGCCCGCTTTGCGTTGAGGGGCATGTAGTCCCTTTCCGCTGCGGGGGCTCGGAAAGGTTGAGTTGGCTTTGCCCCCCGAGCTGGGTCCTTCTTTTTTTTGTTGTCGCTTGGAGCAGGGGACTCTGGTTCCCTCTTTCTTTTTACAAGGACTTGCTCCCCCTTATGGTTGATCTCCTCCTCTGTCCCTATGAACTGATCTGCGAGTTCGAGGAACTCGGTCATGGTCTTGGGTTGATTGACAACCACGTGCCACTTGAACTCCTTGTGCGTGATTTCCCGCTTGGCCGCAGTGAGCCGGACTGCGGGGTCTAGGTCGGGTATCTGTAAGCGAGCGTCATTGAACCGCTTGATGTAGTTTCGGATGGACTCTCCTTCCCTCTGAACTATGCTAAGGAGGCTCTCTTGGGTCCTCGGGCAGCTTTTACTGGTGATGAAGTGGGAGGTGAAGACCTGTACGAACTGCGCCCAACTCCTTATTGAACTTGGTGCGAAGTTTCGGTACCAGGTGCGGGATACTCCTTTGAAAGTGGTGGAGAAAGCCACGCACATGCAAGATTCACTCACCCTTGCCAGGTGCATCTGGGACTAAAAGGTGTCCATGTGGTCTTTGGGATCGAAGGATCCATTGTACTTGTCTAGTGGGGGGAGCTTGAAGTCCCTTGTTATGGGGACAGCAAGGAGCTCTGGTGACAGGGGGAAGGAACTGAAAGAAGCGGAGTAACTTTTACCTCACCCAAACTTACCTCTACCTTGCCTCCGAGTTCGGGCAGATCACAGGTGGCAGTTCGGCGAGCTCGGCAACGCCTTCGCTACTTCTTAGTCGGCTCGACGTTGGTGTTGCTGGCCTTAGTATTGCTGAGCTTGATTGGCCCAGGGAAAGGCTCTGACGGTTGTCGATAGCTACGAACAGAGGGACCTTGTCCCAGGTCGTCGGCCAGCACTTCGAACCGGTTTTCGGCAAGTGGAGGTCCGAACTCCGAATGCTGAGGTGATATGGGCCTAACCGGCTTGGAAGCCCCCGACCTAACTACAAGCCGCGAGGCGGGGGTAGGGGATCTTTCCTTTTTTCCATGAGACGATACCGAGGTCTCTCCTCAGCGGGAAGGAAGTTCGCTTCGGCGGTGAGGCTTGGTTGGCTGTGTAGCTGGATGTCGAGGAGGGAGTGAAGGAAACTGTTGCTGATACTGGTATTAGGAAACCTGGTGCAACACTTGCTGCTAGTGAAACTGGAGTTGCTGGAACTGTTGCATCTGAGCCTGCATGGCTCGCATGCATTGCATCAGATCCTCACGCTGACCTTGGTTGGCCACTGGAGGGAGGATAGTGGGTTCAGCGAAGGTTGTTCCGAATGTAGAGGGAAGTGGAACAGTCACGGGTGCCATTGTCTGAGGCACATTCAAACTAGGAACCCCGCTCGCAGAGAGGGGGATGGTGAACTGTCCGATGCAGACGGTGGGTAACTGGGGTTGTTCCTCAGGGGTGTTTCGGCATCCGGCGTTGTTGGAGGAAGCCATGGGTGTCGGTGATGCTGATGAGTTCTTTGGAGAAAGTTGCACAGAATTTAGAGGAAGGCCTTTTGAAGTGGTTCCCACAGACGGCGCCAAATGATGCTGCATGATCTGGGCACTCCTATCTGGGTGAAACCTGGCTCCTAGCTGTGACAGATGGCACCTGAGACGGAGAGGAACGTGAAGGATTCCCGGGGATCTCTCCCGACGGGAACACTCCGATGGCTAAGTTAGAATTCTAAGGATAACTCAAGGAAAGCACATAGAGAGTTAAGAGTGTTGAAAGTGCTAGCTTCAATACCTCTTGCTTCGCGAGGGTCAGGGTCCTCTTATACCGAAGCTCAGTCACATCAGGCGTAACCGCCATTGCCCTAGCCGTTTCTGCCAGGGCTGAGATGGCGGGTGCAAGCTGCTGCTACAGGGTACGGGTCCGCCAGGCATGCCATGCTTTTCAGAGATGGCAGGCATGACGCCGCCTGGCGAGAGACGTGGGCGCTGCCACCAGATCCGGCAGGTATGGATGTCCGGCGGATCTTCCCTGCAGGTTGCCGAGCTACTTTGCACCAAACCGCTTAGAGATAAGTTACCTTGCACCGAGGTGCCGAGGTACCCCGAGGTGCTCACACTAGAGGCGAACCTTAAGCAAGTAAGGACAGGAGTGTCGACGGTGTTGTCCCGAGGTGTTTCTCCCTCGGGACACTTAGCCAAAGTCAGGGTGCTCCCTTCTTAGGAAGGAAGAGCTCGGAACCTCTTAGGAGGAGCTTGGGTCTTAAGGGCAGCTTGGGTCCCTTTGCACGGAAGGAGCTCGGGGCGCTCAACCCTTAGGGCTTGGGGTGAGCTGGGCCTTTCTTCCCGGCGAGTTGTCACACCCGCCGAGTCGTTCGGCCGGGCTTCGGCGAGCTTGCTACACTAAGTTGTGGCTAAGCTGTCTTGTTGAGTTGTCACTTATGCCAGGTCATGTCCACGTGTCCCCGTGCTACGAGGTCGGGCCAAATCACCCTACATCATATTGGTTTCAATTCAAACTCAAAAGATTTAATTTTGATTGATTTCAATTCAAACCTAATGTATTGACACATATATGATATATTCTTATCTTCTACCAAGAGATCGGATATCGATTCAATCCGGCCTAATCCAATATAAATCCATTACAGATGGACCATTAAATCTAAATTGATCAAGTTCAATATCGGTTACTATTTAGCTTTGCCATATCCCAGTCCCCTTCCAAATTAGTGCAGAATTGGGTCGATAACATGGTTTTCAAGCCATTGTTGACCCGGACGGTCGGACTGTTTGACCCGGGAGCCGTTCAGGCAATCAGTTTCATTCTACCTCAAATCTGGTTGTTGGCCAAAATCATTGATTTGATCAACAATTCATTGATTCGGGTGATCGAATCGTTGACCCATTTAACGGTTTTGGTCATTTTTATTTTTAAAATTTTTTTATCAAAATGACCATCTATGCAGACCGGATGATTAAACCGTCAACCCAAAAACTGATGACTAGTATGGTTCGGTCGTTTTTTAATATCAACTATCAAGCCGGACTTTGCGAAAATTTCTCCTTTGGGTAGCCACCCTAAAAACTAAATTCAGAGTCAGAGACGGGGAGAGCTCTTAGGGATCACAAGACTCGAGAATCTTTTGACCGGAGCTGGCCACCTCCTATTTATGTTAAAACTTAAAACACTCGTTCTTGTATAATAGCGTCTGGCACAAGCATGTGCATGGGCCTACTTTGGATATCATTTTATGGCCCATTTGGTTCGTGGGAATAGGGGTCTAGAATTGCAGTGGAAATGGATCTTCTAAAATGAAATCCCAATTTCAGGCTATTCCAATAGACTAAGAAAATAGACCATTCTCATTCCCGATTCCTTTAAATCGTTGAATCCTATCAATACTTGATTTAGTTGTAAATCAAATAAAGCTAAGTTTGTTAAAGCTTAAGGCAATTTGATACGTACGTTGAACCAAAAAAGGACCCCAAAAGAGCAAAATCAACGACTAAAGTCTAAAGCTGAATGGCGATTCAATTCAGTGCAGTCTGTCAGGAGACTCAGGAGCAAAGCAACACAAACAAGATCGTGGTGTAGATCCACATGTCCACAGATCTTGACCGTTAAATCTAGAAAGTGTATGTAATCTAGGTTTACATAGCCCATGTCATCGCCCATTCAGGACAGTACCACTGCTTGGGCCAAAAAGGCCATCCATTAGACCATTACTCTGCCTCCCCACCATTTCAGGGTTGCCCCCATTTCAATATTCCAACCACGTGAAATTCCTCTGACCATAACCAGAAGAGAGAGAAAGAGAGAGAGGAGAGAGAGGGTAGCTGGCTGCGAACTTCAGTTACGCAGAAAAAGAATTCAAATTTTTCTACAATTTCGACTTTGTTAAATCAATCAATGATAGAGATAACATAACAGGAGAGGAAGAGAAAAAAAACTAGCCCTTCTCTCTCTTCTCCTTGGCTTCTTACATGCATTTTCCTTTTTTTTTCAACTTTTCTCTGATAATTTTCGCCTCCTCCGCTTCGAACTCGGGACGACTCGGAGGAAACCCCTCTCTTTGCCATCTCCATATATTCTCCGGAGCAAAACACACTCACGCACCCCTTCACATCACAAGAAAAAGAAGAAAATAGAGAGAAGAGACAAAAGCAAAAGAATCCAGCAGCTCCCCCGCCTCCTCTACAGGAAGCCGAAAATATTAGCGCAACAAGAACATAATGAGCCCAACTCGGTAAACTCGACCGGGTTAGAAGATTCTCAGATCCACCTCTCCGTCCTGTTCTCACTAGGCCATATTCATGGAATTTGGCCGAGTTGATTTGTCAGCAAACTCGGCCGGGTCGCTTCTTAACCTACCAAATTGATTTGTCAGCAAACCCGTGAAGAAGCGGCCGAGATTCCGGCCAGAAGTCGAGGCTACTCCTGATCCCCGCGTGGCAGGATCTCTGGAAGTCCTCGAGGTTCACGCACCGAACGGAGTTGCCGGACTCGGACCTGGAGATGCATCGGAGGATTTCTTCGAAGAGCGACTCGTCGCATGGGATCACCAGAGGACCTTGGTTCGTGAAGCCGTATTCCTCCTCCGCCTGAACCAGAAGCTTCTTGAAGACCGGGTGGTTCAGGTACGTCGCTCGCACCACAAATCTCCTATAGTTACTACCCACACAGAGCGCCACATGTCCGGCCGGGACGTCGGAGGGGATGCGAGCACTGGCCGAGATGCGAGCGGCCAATGCAGCTTTTTGGCGCCACCTCTTAAGCATTTGCCTGAGTCTGACAATGTGCCGGATTTTGCTGCATTTTCCGATTCCGGCAGACATTTTCCGTCAAGAAAAAAGACAGAAAGTCAGAGCGGAGGAGTGGTTTTTGAGTTTGCTTTGTAATGAGTTGAGGACTTGGTGGAAAATGGGGGGTGAGGAAGGATGGCAAGATGGTTTTATAAAACAAAGAATACCAAAATGCCCTCCGTTTTGGAGATAACCACAAGATAGCCTTCTGCTGTCAGCGTCGCACTATTTGCCGCAACAATAACTCGTGCCAATTAATCTGTTAAAATATCGTGATATTTTGAGCTTACTAACGATTACAAATTTACAAGTTGAAAGAAACGGTCAAAGTAAAGAAGACAACAAGTACTTGACTAGAGTACTTACCGTGGTATGGAGTATTATGGACGGACTAGGGATTAGGGAAGTCCAAATGTCTCCTTAAATGGGTCGGGTCAATTCATCAGCGGATCCAATTAAACCCATATGCATGGCTGGCCTTCTGCATGAAAAAGCTGAAACTTTTTTTCATGTTAAAATATTTTCAGTTATAATTTTTAAGGGTTAAAACCTGAAACTTTACCTTATATACCCTTTGAATTCGTTTTGATATTTAATATAAAAGCGAAGACGGTACAACAATTGATGTGAAGCTCGTACATTCCGATTGTACATAGAAAAAATATATAAAGCGGACCGATCAATCGTCTTTTGGGGCAATTAATACCACATGCAAAGAGTGCGACTTGGGGTGAGCTCTAATTAAGCGTTTGTTAAATGTTTAATACCGCTGCTGTAAATGACAAGGAAAACAGAGCAAGCAGAGCTGAGAAGTGAAAATAGAGCTCAACTATTTCAGCATAGCAATACCCCCATTCTTTTTACATCAAAACAAGGAGAGCCTCGAAAGATAAATGAATTTAAGTGATTTCAGATTAGCCAAAATCAGTAGTTATCAAGTGGGGCCCCTATGTCTTTTCACACATGGCCCCTAAATGCAACTTGCAATATCTCAATCAGCTTAAATTTAAGTATAGGGGGTGGCTATTTGCACTTGTGATTCTTGTGAGTGTGGGGCATATATACACTAAAGCCATGTTCATTTTTTTGTAAGTTCTACTTCTATATTTGATTAAGTGTTTCTCAGGTAATATTTATTCAGAGAAATACATTTTACATCTATCTATCTATCTATATATCTATATATATACTAAAATGGTCTACTTCACCATGTCTATTCTTGCTCCAAACCCCCCTTTCTAATTTCATATTTTTTTGAATATTTTATTTCTTTAATTTTACATAATTACCCATTAAACTAATAAGAAAATAACATACGCTTAACTATTTCTAACAACCATAAAGAAAGAGGGATTTGCTTTTCTAATGTTTAGCTAAGTGGCCCCACTTTCTCTTAATTTCTCTCTAATTCCCATTTATCTCCTAAATTATTTGTAACTCCTATGTATCTCTTAAATTATCTCTAATTTAGTAGAGAGATTTTCTCCTGAACTATCTCTAATTCCTATATATCCTCTCCCTCACTTTTTATCTACACCCATATAAAGAAAGTTTTAATTAAAATTTTTAGAATTATTTAAATATTATAACGAAATTATATACTAACTTTAAAACCCAAATATTTATTCAAAACACAACAAATTAATTATAATAGATTTAATAATATACATACTATTAATAATTCTATATTTTTACAAAATTCATCATGAAATTATGTAGTAACAATATAAATTATAATTTTACAAATTACTCCATTTAAATGTTATTCAAATAATGAAAATAAAACATTATTTAAATATTTCAATAACTAAATATCTTAAATAACAAAACATAAAAATAGCTAAATAATTATATAACAAAATATTTAATATTACGCAATAACATTAAAATAAATAAAATTCAAATAATGAAAAATTTTAAATATTTTACATATTATTTAAATGTTTCAATAACAAAATATAACATGACTAAATTTTAAATAGCTAAAATAATAAAATTATGTAATAAATTAAAAAACTAAATTGTTAAAAGTAGAAAAATAATTATAATAGATTTCATAATATTCATATTAATAATAATTTATTCTTTTACAAAATTAATGACAAATTATGTAATAATAGTACGAATTATAATTTTAAAGATTATTAAATTCAATAAATAATTAATATTTTAAAATTTTAAATAACAATATTAGTTAAATAACTAAATAATATTGTAAATAAATAATTTCACTTATATCAATTAATAATTGTAGAAGAACATTAATAGTTATTTTATTTTCAGTAATTATTTATTGTATTTTTGATAAATATGTTTTCAATAATTATTTATAAATCTATTTTTGTTTTGCTATTTAACAGTAAATTGCCAATAATTATTGGAGATTAAAAAACTATTATTTAACTTTTGAAATTTAATATCGTATCTATTGTATTTTGATTTTTTGTTATAAATTTATTTTTATTAATTATGCATTTTTATAAATTATTGAATAATATTTATTAAAGATTAAATTATTATTTGAGATTACACTATTTGTTGACTAATTTAATATATTTTCAATATTTATTGTATTTTTATTAGGTACCTATTGTATTTTCATTATAAATTTATTTTCAATAATTGTGTATTTTTGCTATAAAATTTCAATAATTATAGGAGATTAAACTATTGTTATTTATTAGAGGTTAGACTATTAATTTAGCTGAAATTAGGAGTGTTCAAGGATTGGTTCAATTCGGTTACAGGTTGTTTTGCCAAACAAATTGGCATGGTTAGGTTGGGAGTTTGTCACCTGAAACAATTGACCATTAGTGAAAACCTGCCAACACGGGTTGTATCAGTTTGGGTCTATTTTCGGTTTGGTTTGTTTGTTTAAAAGATTTAAACTTAAAAATTAAATTTAAATTTACTAAATTACAATGGTATTATTAAAATATTAAACTTATGATATAAAATATTTTAGACTAAGAAATATGGGAATTTCTCACTTTTCTGTATTAAAATTTTATATTTAAAATATAAAATATTAATATATATATATATATGGCCGGGTCAGTTCAATTTTGGTCGATTTACTAATGGCCAAAGCGAAACTGGCCTAACTTGATCAAGTTGGAAAATTGCTAAACCAAAACTGATCAGAAAATACTAAAAAACCGACCAACTCGAGTCCAATTCAATCGGATTGGTTATTAAAAAGATAAAATATAAAACAATTATGTACTCCTATGTATTTCTATTGTCTAACTTTCGCTTAACAAAGCCTG
This sequence comes from Nelumbo nucifera, assembly GCF_000365185.1. The sequence continues at coordinate 475,081 of NW_010729338.1, forward strand.
TGCATCGCATGGGTTCCTGCTAGTATATATATTTATATCACTTTTATTTTTTTAAAACTTGTTTGATGGACACTTTTGTCAAATTAATTTTAGCATATTTACTTTTGAGATAAAAATTACTTGAGAGTTTCATTTTTCCTGGATCCATCTTTATTGAAAAATTAACACAAAATTATTGACCAACTCTCCCCGACCTTCTTTTACTGAAACACCTCAAATCAAATAGGTTTAAGTTGTGTTTGGCTTGAAGAAAAATGTAGAGATTAGGGAAACCTAAACATCCCTACCTTTCCAGAAACCTTTTTCCTTCAAATCAAACACATGCTTAGGTTAAAGCTTAATTGGTTTTTGTTGCCACATGGTAAATTTTGATTGGGCCATGTAGAGCCTAATGCTACAATATCTTTAATAGTAAAAATGAAGTTAATACAAGGAAGGAAACTTAGAAAAATAAAGGGAAATTGTCAAAAACTCACCATGAGTTTTCAACATTTCTCTTAAACTCACCACAACTTTTTAAAATGTCTAAAACTCACCATGTCATTAACTTGGCGTTAAAATATATACATATATTTTAATATTTAGACATGAAAAAAAGGAAAAAGTTCAAAAAATAATTTCGAATATAAAATACATAAAAACACAGAAATTACAAAAAATATAAAAAATTATAGAAATTGCACACAAAATAGAAAATTACTTTCAATTTATAGAAACTATAGAAATTGAAAAAAAAAATCAGAAAATAAAATTGTAGAAAAAACACCAAAATTATAGAAAAACGTAGAAATTGCAAATAAATAACAAAAAATACAGGAAAATTTATAGATGATAGAAAATAGAAAAATGTAAAAAAACAGAAATTATAACAAAACACTAAAAATGTAAAAAAAAAAAAGAAATTTGAAAAATGAAAAAGACGTTTTTCCTCTAATTCGCCATTTAAGGGTGATTTAGTCATAAAAATTGTTATTTATGATGACATAGACACCTCTGTCATGAAACATTAATACTAATGGAAGGTAAGTTTTGGAAAATAAAAACTTAACATGGTGAATTTTAAACATTTTGAAAAATAATGATGAATTTAAGAAAAATACTAAAAACTCGTGGTGAATTTTTGATAATGTCCCAAAAATAAATGAAGTGTTAACTTGGAGTTGCATGGTCCCAAATCCCAATACTCAAACCAGTCCTAACTCCCTATGGTTTCTTCTCTTGAAAGCAATCCTTTAATATGTAAAGAATCCAATAAATTGAAAAGCTTTATTATACGGTAAAACTACGAAGGGGGAGGGGGATGAGGTTGATGTTATTTTTGTAATTTGTTGATGAAAGCAAGGGCAATCTGGAAGCAGACAAACATTAAAGTGGAGTGAAGGACGAGAGATGAGACGGAGGCCATACGATTTCGGTGCGGTCCGTGCGAGTATCTGTGCACGCGAAGTCAAAAACCTATCACATGTGAAGCTAAAAACAGGATAAAAGAATAGAGTTATTCTTTTATCGAGATACACATGGAAACGGTTAAACTGTAGTTGCAATGTAGACGAGATACACTGAACTCCTCTCCAGGAGCGAGATACGATACGGGTTATTCACTTTCTCTTTCCTCCGCAACTTTTGCTTCCTCTGGCGATATTTGGGGCTGCTCTCCAATTGGATTTCTGCTTTTTAAAATTAGCTATTGCTGCTGCTTTTTTTAGGGCTGGTTGGTAACTTCTTTTAGTTAGGTAGATGTTTCAACAGTTTAGTAGATAAGAAGACTAAAGTTTAAATTGGGTTCGAAAAAGATATGATATTAAAAGAAAATTTTAATTGTAATTATAAATATGCAGGTGTTATTTATTAAAATTCATGGGTGGATTTTGATTGGTCAAAACTCTTTACTTATTATATCTTTATCGCATCATAAATTTTCCCAAGTTAAAAATATAGGTATATATTGAGTCCTATTAGTCAATACATATATATCTTTACAATGACTGTTTCGGGGTCTGACCTGGCTAAGGGGGTAGACGTCTTAAATCAGTTTAGTTGGAAAAATGCTAAAAAAATAAAAATAATCCGTGTATCGGCCTATATAATCCTGGACAAAGCGGAGGTGGAGGTATTGTTAGAAATGTTCAAGGTGTTTTCCTTTCAGCATTTCATAACTACTATGGCCATAAAACGGTCATGTTTGCTGATTTCATGGCTATTTTTTGATGGCTTAAAATGTTGTTTTGACCACGGCATTCTAGAGATTAAAGTTGAAAATGACAACAAGATTCTTGTGGACATAATGAAAGGTAGTGCTAGCATTCCATTAGGGGGATAAAATCCTTACTTTCTTCCATGACTGTTCAATTTTCCCACACAATAAGAGAAGGTAATAAATGTGCTGATTTTATGACTAACAAAGGTATTGATGAAGCGAGATATACCCAATACACATCCATCTATAACATTCCAAGGGACTGAATTTCAGCAGCTCCTTTTTGAAGATTTTCACAACTTTTCGTCGTGTCAGATTCCCCAAGGCTATGTTTGGTTTGAAGGAAAAGGTAGGGAAAGGCAAAAAAATCTATATAAGGTTTGTAAAGGTTTTCTTAACTTTCCTTTCCTTTTCATGCTTTTTTTTTTCAAACCAAACATAATCTAAGAGCTTTTTCTTGGTATGTTTTGCCTCTCCTTGATTTTCTTTTTTTTTTTTTTTCTTATATATTTATGAGATGGATTGAGAGTCTTAGGCTATGTTTGGTTTGAAGGAAAAGGAAAGACAAGGAAACCTATACAAGATTTGTACATGTTTTCTTACCTTTCTCTATTTTTTTCCTTCAAACCAAAGACAGCCTTAGGGAGAACAATTTGTATTTTGGGTATGATGGAGCAAGGCGGGATATGTCTTCCCCTGTTTTATCCTTATTTCTGCTTTTTGAAAATGGTTAACAAAATCTTAAGGTGGCCATCTCTCCACCTTGAGTAAAGTTTGGGGTCAAAAAAAAAAAAAAAAAAAAAAACCTTGAAAAAAGCTCAATGAGTTTTTAGTCTATTAAGCTGCTAAAAACAATTAGAAATCCAGAGAAAAAAGACCAAAAACTTCATTTAAAACTTCCTTATATTTTTGGTTTTTTAGTCTTTTTGTATGTTCATCTTCGGGTCTTTCGATTTAATTGGTGCTAAATGAAAAAAAAAAGTATTATTTTTTAATCTTTTTAACTTCCCTTAAACCGAAAATACACCGAAAAATCGCAACAAATACCTCTTATTCATTGACAATGCTTCTGACCATCACAATTCACAAAAGGAAAGGTAGTTGAAATAATGTACGAGACAAGATTCTCCTCTCTCTCTCTCTCTCTAAAATATATGCTATATTTTTTTCTCGGTTGAATGAAATTTATTTAAATTTAAAATCTAATATATTTCACTCCTTCAGACCATGACCCATGTGCAAGGATACCCCATTGCTTTAATCTTTTTCATTCTTTATGTATTTTAAACTCCCCGTTATGTCCTCCAGCTCCATGTAACGAAAACAAATAACTATCTGACTTATGACCGTGTAACCATATGAATCGGGTAAGTTAATGTGCTGAGTCGGATGTTGAATCCTCGGTCAGATCATGTGCTGATATCAACCTTCTTTTCTAAGGTGAGACCTAGGGCTAGAGGGTGTAATTGAGTCAAATCGAATCGAGTATCAAGTTACTCGAGTTCTTCAAGCTCGGCTCAAAAATACAGAGTTCAAAATTTGACTCCAGCTCAATCAAATTTTATTATAAATAAATTAATATATATTTATATTATAAATACAAATATATTAAAAATATTATTATATTATAAGTTTGATTAGCCTCATGAGCCACTCAAGCCAGTTATTGTGAAGCTCCAACTCAACTTGACCAAGTAAGCAACTGGAGTAAGCTCAATTCAAACTCGATTATTGTGAGCCAAGTTCAAATATTTAGCGAGCTGGCCTGAATAGCTCGTGAATAGGCTCAACTACCTAGGCTGTAAATGGTCATATTTGAATTTGGATACGAATTGGGTCCAAGTAAGCAATCCGGATTTGGTCCAAATATAACCCAATTCAATTTAATTCATTATTCTGATTATAATTTATTTTTAGGCTCCGTTCATTTTATTTACCTGAATAAGTTTGTTTATTTGAGAAACTTTTATTTGATATATTCATCTAGACAAGTATTTCTCAGGTAAAATTTGCTTAGATGAATCAGATTCCAGTATACTTCACAAATCATTCGAGTAAAGAGAATATTGGGAGGGAGAGATCTAGTGCTTATCGACGTACGGATAAATTGTTTATCCATCTTGCAGGAGGGCATCAGTTATCGGGATAACTGATACTCTTATGCTGCATTTGGAAATGATGTAAATTGTGGTTCAAGATAAATTTGCACTCTATTTTACTTTTATTTGTATTTGGCAATATTACATTTATGTATTGACAAATAATAGATCAATGTATATTTATATTAATAATAAGATGTAAAAGTACATCAATAAAAAAGAAGTAAATTTGAATTTAAGTGGGATTTTGATAAAAAAAAACATATGCTTTATTTGAATTCGTGTTTGCATCCATTACATTTAAAAGTTTGTTTGGTAAGAAGATAAATTTGTCAATGCAAAATTAACCCAACTTTATAATTTATATAAACCGTTTTACACTCCACATATTTGCATTCACACTTATTTACATAATTTACAAAGGCAGCCTCCTAAGAATCAAAAATGGATTGAGATTTATCAGATATTCAGATCTGAACCCCTTTGCAACCCTCAACACCCAACCATGACAAAGAAGGCAAGCATTTTTTTTTATTATTATTTTTTTGAGTTGGAACAAAGAAGCCAAGTTAAGGTTGGTGACTTTGGTGGACGCCTCTGGCATGTTTTACTGCGTGGGATCCTCTTAGGCAGCTGCGTTTGGCTACAATGGACGCCTCTGGCATTAGCCAGTTTGCGCCCAATTCCTTGTCTCCCCTTCAGCAATTTACAAAGAAAGTAACTCATGAGCTACACCAATAATGGCTGAGGTGATATGGTATTTGATGATGGACTTATGGTGCTGATACTGAAAAACAGAGAAAACAACACACCTGTGGCTAGCGAAAGGGACTCTGGTTGGGCCCAATGAAATGGCCTGGTTTTTTCTGCCCAGATGGCAAAATATCCCTTTCACCATGGATTTTGAGGCTACAGACTCTGACTGTGTTTTAAAAATTGAACCATCTCACAGACCCAGATTAACTGACGGTATTGTTGGGTTCATGGTTATGGTTGAACCAAACAATTAATTGGTGAAAACTCAAAACTTAAAATAATTCGGGGTATAAATACATAAAATATGTATATTTTAACATCACATTAGTGTGAAATAATATACTGCAATTTCAATTTGACACATCAAACAGACGTGAATCCAATATAATACTATAATTTCTGAACATTTATAATCAGTTTGGCTAATTAACTTATATAAATTTTTCTTGTATAAGCCCAATATAGGCATTAATCCCTTATTGTTATTGTATAAGCATAAGTTTGAGATGAAATGTGGTCAACATATTAGGTTCATTTATCTAAGGGAGAGAGACGGTTCAGCCCAGGGTCAGAATTTATAGGCACAAAGTATTGTTGGGGTAGGTGCCAGCATAGAGTGTGGGTTGTTGCCATTTTGAATGTTTAGATCTCTGCAGTGGAAATCAGAAATCTGTATTGGGTCTGTCCGTACTTCTCCATTTATCTAATGGGTCTGTGATTTAGACTGACTTAGTTTGGAAAAGTGTATATATATAGTATAAATACATACAAAATAATATAAAATATAAGATTTTTCGCCTTACATATTTATATTTGTACTCCTTTCAAACCGAGCCGAATGCTACATTTGGTTGCAGTGCAATTTTATTTGTAATAGTACAAATGCATGAGAGTGCAAATGAAAAAAATGTAAATTCTCATTCAAGTTTGTTTTAGGTTTTACTTTATTCCACATTTCTAATTCATGTTTTAATTTACTTCTTTTGCACTGCAATCAAACAAAATATGTTAAAATTTGAAGCAAAAAAAAGTTAGAATTTACACTCAAATCATTTGCACTACAATAATTTTGCAGCAGTACAAATATATTTGCATACATCCAAACACAGCCTTAGGAAATACGTTGCAAGTAAGTAAGAAACGTCATTAATTGGATGATCAGTATGGTCCATTAGTGGCTTAGGATGTAAGATTATTTAGGACGGCTATGAAGAGGAGTGGGAAGGGAGAAAAGGCAAAGGACAATTCACGAGCTTGAGATAGATGGGGGGTGTATGGCCCACCATTGCATCGGAGGGTTGAGATTTGATAATTAGGTGCATGTGAGCCCCACTTGTATGGTTTTATGGTGTGGGAAGTCCCACTCCGGATCCGGAGTTGTTGAGGTTCAAAAGGTGCACAGCTCATTGTTCCTTGTTTGATGTTACTTAATTAATTTAGAGGATTAATTACCAACCCAAAAAGAAAAAGGATATAAAAAACCAATAGAATATAGTACGGGGAAGAAACAGGAATATCATTTGATCTCCCAACCATGACAAAGCAAAATGGTTATTTGATTTGATTGATGGAGGGGAGCAGCAGGACTCACCAAAAGCTATTGGATTTTTGAGTGTTTCTTCAAATTGTTGTCTCCCCCAATATCTTCTTCCTTCATAAAAGTAGGCTATATAACTAACTATCTTCTATAATTAAGGGCCTGTTTTTCTTTTGTTTCAAAGAGATTTTGATTACTAATAATTCAAGATTTGGGGAATATCCGTAACTACCAAACTCACTAATCAACTGAAGCCGTTAAGAGGGTATTTATTGCACATGATCATACAATGAGATGTGAGGTGGGAGATATTTGTAAACATAACACCATTTAGTTTGTCAAGATTAGGATTTGGGTAAGGATACGGTCATGGATACATGAATATGGGTTTTATAGGTCCAGATTCCACACGCTTCGCTCTTTGATTGACCGTGAGTGATAAATTAGTTGTCTTAATTGGTGTGGGTGTGGGTGTGTGTGAGAGACAGTAGACAAGAAGACAAAGAGGACAAAGTGGAAAGGAAGAATATTTAATTAAAGGGGGGTAATGATAGAAGGGACGTGTTGAATTTGGAAGGTCGTTGAGTAGTTGGTTTAAGGGATGAAGGGGAGGCGGTCCGCGGTCATGTTCTGTTATTAGTATTATAGTAATGACTACTTAGCTGGCGGAATCCACATACATCATATATGGGTGATGAATGATTAATCCACAAATTCTTTTGTTAATGATGGGGTCCAATCATACACATTACATTTCCCTTTCTATTAATTAAAATATATTCTGTCTAAATTTTAATTTCAAACATATATAATTGATTAATTGTTCGGATTATGGGAGTATATAACCAGTATATACTAGCTAGTAGTAGTAAACTAGGCCCGTGAAGCTTCTCTTAAAGCCTTTTATGGGGAACCTTGGAGGTGAAATGTGTTGATTCGGGATTGGTATTTGGAGTAGCTTCAGATTATAGTCGTGCTTGTTGCATGGTTTTTAAAATTGGACCGTACCGGATGGTTAGACCGGAAAAACGGGAATCAGTTAGGTGATTAATTCCGTTTTATCCTAGAACCATTATTTCGTTAAAAACCATTGTTTTGGTCAGCAAACCATTGATCCGAGTGATTGAATCATCTAAATTGTTCGAACTGTCCAATAGTTTTGGCCATTTTTTATTTTTTTTATTTTATTTTTAAATTTTTTATCAGAACGGGCCATCCATTTGGTTTGAACCGTCTAATTGTTTGACCTAGGAACCAGATCCTTGACTGGTTCGTTGTCCATTTCGGTTTTAAAAAACCTGGTTTGTTGTGCTAGGAATGTCAATATTGGCTTTTTGAATTTTTACCAAGTAGGATTTTTACAAATTTTGTGTGAGGCACAACTCGGAATGTGAGAAGTTGTATCGAAAACCCTCCAAGATAGGAATGGCAACGGGGTGGGTTTGGGGCGGGGCACCCCCTCCTCGTCCCCGCCCCGAAGTCAAGATACTTTGTCCCATACCCGTCCCGTCTCCGATGGCAGGGCCATCCAAACCGTTCGAAATGTCCAACAGTTTTGGCCATTTTTTGTTTTTTATTTTTTTTTAATTTTTAATTTTTTTTATCAGAACGGGCCATCCATTTGGTTCGAACCGTCAAACTGTTTGACCCGGGAACCAAACCCCTGACCAGTTCGTTGTCCAATTCGGTTTTAAAAAACTTCGTTTGTTGTGTTAGGAATGTCAATATTGGCTTTTTGAATTTTTACCAAGCAGGATTTTTATAAATTTCGTGTGAGGTACAGCTCGAAATGTGAGAAGCTGTATCGAAAACCCTCCTGATGGTGCGCGATCTGGTCACTCCTACTTGGCAGGGGCTATGCTCCTAGCTGGCACTGGACGAGGTATCTGCGAAGAAGAAGGTGAAGGATTCCCGGGGAGCTTGCCCGGCGGGAACACTAAGAGTGAAGATGCGCAATTTTCGATTACCTTTTTCCTAGGGGGTTGGAGCCTTTATATATTAATGCTCTGTCAAATCGGGTGTAACCGCCTCTGATTCTCTGCCGCAGCCATTATTTGCCAGGGCTGAGCAGGTGGGCGCAGGTAACCGTCTCAGGGTATGGCCTTGTCAGTCGAGAGACATTTTTCGGAGCTGGTGGGCACGACACCACTTGATGAGAGACGTGGGCGCAGTCCTTTGGATTGGAAGGTGCTGCACCGTCAAACAAGGGACGTGGGAGCAGTCTGACGGGCACGGTCTTGTCAGATAAGAAGCTTCCCAAAACCCTTGGATTGCTTAATAGCAAGCTGCCTGGTAGCGAGTTGTCTCGTAGCGAGCTGCCTTGTAGCAAGCTGTTAGGCTGGGTTTTAGCGAACTCATTACGCCGAGTTCTAGTTAGGTTGTCATGCTGAGCTGTCACTTACGTTGAGTCATGTCCATGTGTCGCCTAGTCAGGAGGTCGAGTCAAATCACCCTCCATCAATTGCCCCCAACTCCTCGAGCTAAGGGTCTTGCTCTAGCGCGGGGAGTTTACAAAGCGACGGGTGGATTTGACCCGTAATTTAAACTACCTTGACTGATCATGTGAGGTATACACGTAGATGTCACGCGACTTATAGATTCTGCGAGCGCCAAAAAATGCGCTAAACTGTTTTCGGTCTCGGAGGACGTGCAGCCGGTTTTATTATGAGCCGTTAGATTCGCCTTAATCGAGACCGTTGGTTTTTAGGCACAATGGCTATAAATAGGAAGGCCCCAGGCCTCATTTGTTTTTACCCCAACTTGCCTTGCTTTCGATTTTAAGGTCGCGCCTTCGCCTTGATTGCTCGAGCTCTCCCGTCGCTTCTTTCAGTTTACTCTTTCCGGTGAGTCCTCTGCCTTGCCAAACAATGTTTGGATATCCGTACGACGGTGTCTTTTCTCGGGATGGTAATCAGGACGAGGCCCCCTCGAGCTCGGGGGGAGCTTGGGGGTTCCCCGAGGGGCAGGCTTCGGAGGTTCTGGAAGCCTCTGGTAACTTGGCTTCCACTTCCCGGAGTCGGGAGCCAAATAGCTTCGGCCCTTCCTCCATGTCAATGGAGAGACTTCGGGCCGGCCCTGGTTTTCCAGTACGATCTCCCCAGGGAGCTCACTTATAGCCTCCCAACCGGCAACTATCCCTAGGAGCACGATCATGACGAGATCGTGATCTTTGAGGAGCAGCTCGTGGCTGGTCTTCGACTCCCCCTGCATCCTTTAATAGTGGAGGTCCTCACCCACTTCAACGTCACCATAGACCAATTGCACCCGAACTCCGTTCGGAACTTGGTGGGGACTATTTCTTTGTTTCTTGAGTACTGTCTTCCTCTATCCCTCAACACTTTTGCTTCCATTCTGTTGATCAAGAATGCCTCCCCCGGAGCCCCTCCAGGTAGGCACTCTTATTACTTTTCCCCCCGTCTTGGCTTCAAGCTTTTCCATGAGTTGCCTAACAGGATTCCAGCTTGGAAGCGGGGTTATTTTATAGTTCACAACCCCGAGGGGTGGCCCTTTCCGACCCACTGGAGGGCCGCCATTCAAGATCCGAGCGTTAGCTTGGACCCGAAGGTTCGGGAAACACTGCAGTCCTGGGCAGAGGTCCGCTTCCTCTGTTTGGATTACTTGGTTGAGGACAAGCTCGTGCTGGCTGGCCTGAGCCCCAACAAGTCACCTTTAGGTCTTTCTCCTTTTTTTTCCAAAATGTCAGGTGTGGATGCGCGTCGTCTCTTGTCAAGCTCCCAGAAGTGCAGGGCCAAGAGGTCCCACCTAGGCCGGGCGTCTACTTCTAGGGCCGTCGAGTTCGAGGCCACGGACCCGTCTTTTGTTCTGCTGCCGGAGGTCCCACCCACGTCATACAAGGGGGTAGCTGCGGAAGGTGGTGAAGAAGAAGAGGTCCCACCTCCGGGGCAGTACCCTCCGGCCGCGCTGTCCGACCCCTCTACCTTTCCAGCGTTCCCTACTGAGGGGCGGGATGAGAGCATCACCAACTTCTTGCTGGCCTCGCGGAAGGGCCGGGAGTCGATCTTCCACGAGGAGATCGTGGCATGGTCCAGGATTCACCCTAGGTGGCTCTTGGGGCTGGCCTCGTCCCACTGTATGGTGGTAAGTGCCTGTTTTTTCCCCTTCTCTTTTTGTTGTTTTTTTTTTTTTTTACTTACCTCGGTTTTCCATTGGCAGGTCAACTCCGCCCTCCACACCATGGCCTATCAGACAGCCATTCACTCCCAGGACACCCACCACCAAAGGAAGGAGGTGCGGAGGCTCCAACGCGAGCTTGACTGGGCTCGGGGTGAGGTCCTCCAGGCTCAGAAGGGAAGCGAGGTCCTGGGGCTGCTTGTCCAGGACCAGGAAGCGCGAATCTCCCAGTTGAACGAGGAGAGTGCCCGTTATAGGGAGGAGTCCTCGAGGGTGGCTGAGTAAAGGGAGCTGCTTCGTCAGCAGGTTCAAAGTTTGGAGGCCACGCTCCATGAACGGACTCGAACCTTCGATGCTGCTGTGGAGGAAGAGCGGGTCAAGGCGGTGGACCGCTTCAAAGAGTCCCCGGAGTTCCAGGACCTCCAGGTCGACTATGGCACGAAGTCCTACCGCTCAGTTTCTAGCTTTGCTGGTACCTGGTCTGGAAAAAAATTCTCCGGTCTTAGTCTTGACGGCATTACAATGAAGGACCTGGCCCCGGAGACGGCAGACGCAGCGGTGGAGGAGGAGGAGACTGATGAGGATGTGGAGGCAGTGGACCCTTGATGCTGGGGTTATTCTTTTTCTTTCTTCTAGACTTTGGAATGCATGTTCCCAGGTGGCTGAGCCCGGTTTTCTCTTCTTTTTTCTTTCTTTCTTGAAGTACTCTCCCGGGCCGTTAGGCTTGTTTTTTTTTTTATTAGAACCTTTGTTATGAAATGTTTGTTTTTTTCTTAGAATGGTTCCCTTTTTGATCCAAGTCATGTAGATAGGTTACCCGAGCTGTTGAGCTGGTAACAAGCAAGGGTAATTGAAGAATCGTTTCAAATTACACGAGCTACTTAGAGCGTCGAGGTCTTTTGTTAGCTCGACGTCTTAGCCCTTAGGCTGGGGGGAGTGACTTATAGTCCATTCTCCCGGAGTTCGCCCACACTGAAGAGGCGACTAAGTGTCAAGGTCCTTAGCTCGGCTTTTTGGCCCTTAGGCTAGGGGAGCGACTTATAGTCCACTCCTCTGGAGTTCGGTAATTACAGGTAATATTGCCTTAGGTTGACAATATTCCATGCTCGAGGTACCTACTTCCCTTATAGGGTTTCGAGCTCATACGTTCCTTCCCCAAGCACCCGCATTACTCGGTAGGGTCCTTCCCAATTTGGCCCGAGCTTACCAACACCGGGCTCAAGTACCATGACTTTACGAAGGACCAGGTCTCCGACGCGGAGGTTCTGCCTCTTGACCCTGGCGTTATAGTACCGAGCTTCTCTCTACTGGTAAGCCGCGGTCCTAATGTATGCGAGGTCTCGTACTTCGTTAAGTAGGTCGAGGTTGGTGCGTAGCTCGTCCCCATTTTTCTCATCATCATATGCTTCCAGACGTAGCGTGGGAACCTTGATCTCAACTGGGATGACTACTTCGGTGACATGCGTGAGATTGAAGGGGATCTCGCCTGTTGCGGTCTTCACTGTGGTTCGATAAGCCCATAGTACACTGGGCAGCTCGTCTACCCACAGTCTCTTAGCTCGGTCTAGGCGCGCCTTCAGTCTGTAGAGAATGGCTCTGTTTGTGGCCTCCGCTTGGCCATTCGCTTGAGGGTGTGCCACCGAGGTGAAATTTTGTTGCATTCCCATATCTTTGCACCGGTTCTGGAATTTAATGTCCTCGAATTGCTTGTCGTTGTCAGAGATGAGTACTCGGGGTAGTCCGAAACGACAAACTATATTCTTTCAGAAGAAGTTTTACACATTCTGCGCTATGATCGTTGCGAGGAGTTCGGCCTCCACCCACTTAGTAAAATAATCGACTGCTACCACTATGAACCCCCTCTGTCCTGTCGTTGGTGGAAATGGTTTGAGAATATCGATTCCCCATTGTGCGAAAGGCCACAGGCTGGTGAGGTATTTTAGGTCGACAACGAGCTGGTGGTGGATGTTGGCGTGCTTCTGACATTTGTCGCACTTTCTGATGAACTCGATCGCATCTGCCTTCATCGTTGGCCAGTAGTATCCCTGTCGTAACGCTTTTTGGGCGAGGGCCCTGCCCCCCAAGTGTCCACCACACAGGCCCTCATGAGTGTCGCGGAGCACGAGCTCGGCCTCGGAAGGTCGCAAGCAGCATAGGTAGAGGAGCATGTAAGATCTTTGGTACAGTCGTTCGTCTATCATGACGTATTTGGCTGCCTGACGCTTTACCCTTCTAGCAACATTACGGTCTGCAGGGAGGGTCCCGTGTAGCAGGAAGCTCACGAACGGATCGATCCAGCTCGGCTCTGCTTGWACGACAGGASCGACCTCCTCTGCCCCCYCGAGAATGCTAGGCCGAGGCAAGTTCTCTATGTACACGGTTCTCATGGTATTATCACTTGTGCTGGCTAACCGGGATAGGGCATCGGCCTCAACGTTCTTAGATCTCGAGATTTGCTTGATGAAGTGGGATTGGAAGTTGAACAGAGCCTCTCTTACTTTGGCTAACTAGGTGACCATGGTTGGCTCGCGAGCTTCATATTCACCTGTGACTTGGTTGACCACGAGCTGGGAGTCACTGTAAATGACGATGTGCTTGGCTTTCACTTCATTTGCTAGAGCTAGCCTAGCTATTAACGCCTCGTACTCCGCTTCATTGTTGGACGCAGCGAACTTAAAGCATAGCGTGTACTCCAGTATCGCACTACTTGGCCCGTATAGAACGATTCTAGCCCCACTGCCCTACTGATTTGACAAGTCGTCCACGTGAAGGATCCAGGGCTCGTCATCCCAGTTCGGGTTTAATCTAACTAGGAGAGAAGCCACGCTGGTTGTTCCCTCGCGGTGCTCGGGTTCGTCCGGCCTGGGGACTTTGGTGCTGAAACTACATTCTACGACAAAGTCAGCCAAGGCTTGGGCCTTGATAGTAGTTCGCGGTTTGTACTTATGTCATACTCGCTGAGCTCGATGGCCCACTTCGTCAACCTACCAGACACCTCGGGCTTGAGCAAGACTTGCCTCAGAGGCTTATTGGTGTGAACAACGATAGTATGAGCTTGGAAGTACAGACGAAGCTTCCGAGCTGCAACAACTAGAGCATATGCCAACTTTTCGATCTATGGGTACCTCGTTTCTTCCCCCTACAACACTTTGCTAACATAGTATATAGGCCGTTGGACCCGATCTACCTCTTTTATTAGTACCGAGCTGACTACCTCATCACTCGCGGAGAGGTATAGCTCCAAAGTATCTCCGACCTCAGGTCGGGTCAAGGTTGGGATGTGGGCAAGGTACTTTTTGAGCTCATCGAAAGCGAGCTGACAATCTTCGGTTCATTCGAAGCCTTTGCTTTTAATTGCCTTGAAGAAAGGCAGGTAGCGATCTGCCGATCTGGACATGAAGTGGCTCAGAGCGGCTATGCAGTCGTTCAACCTCTGAACCTCCTTAAATTTCCGGGGTGGTCTCATATCTAAGATTGCCCTAATTTTTTTAGGGTTAGCCTCAATGCCACGTTGGTTGACGATGTAACGTAGGAATTTACCTGAGGTGACACCGAAAATGCACTTGTTTGGGTTTAATTTCATGATAAATTTACGCACGATTTCAAAGACAGAATGTAAGTTCTTTATTAGATCACTTGAAAACTGAGTTTTGATGACCATGTCGTCTACATAGCATTCTACTTTCTTGCCGATCAATGGCTCAAACAATTTGTTTACAAGTCTTTGGAATGTTGCCCCGGCGTTTTTTAGTCCGAAGGGCATGACCTTGTAGCAGTACAGGCCGAGCTCGGTTATGAAGGCTATTTTTTCTTCATCAGCAGGGTCCATTTTGATCTGGTTGTAGCTCGAATAGGCGTCTAAGAAGCTCAGCAACTCATGCCCTGAGGTCGTGTCCACCAAACGGTCAATCTTGGGGAGTGGGAAGCAGTCCTTCGTGTGGGCCCAGTTCAGGTCGGTATAATCGACGCACATGCGCCATTTACCGTTAGCCTTTTTTACCAGAACGGGGTTGGCCACCCAGCTCGGGTAATGGACTTCCTTGATAAAATCGGCTGCGAGGAGCTTCCCGACCTCCTCATCAACTGCTCTCCAACGCACCGGGGCTAGGTTGCGTTTCTTCTGTCTAACGGGCCTAATTACAGGATCAGTGTTTAGTTTGTGAGTGATGATGCTAGGGTCTATGTCGGGCTTCTCTATTGCGAACCATGCAAAAACATCTAAATTTCTAAGTAAGAAACTTACCAGTTGAGATTGCAGAGTCTCCTCGACTGAAGCGCCGATCTGAAGTGTCCGAGTTGGGTCCTTTGTTGAACTTGGCACGGAAACAGTCTCTTCCATAGGTGCAGCTCGCTCTTCGCAATGCTCCGCAGGTTGCTCCAGCTCGAGGTCGTCTGCCACCTTGGCTTTTCCTTCGAGAGCGGCGATGTAGCACTTGCGAGACTCGAACTGATCGCCTCGCGCTACCCCAACTCTCACGTCCGTGTGGAACCTCATCGCCAAATAATAGGTGGAGACCACCGCACGTAGAGCATGGGTTATGGGCCGACCTATTATGACGTTGTATGGGGAGGGAGTTGCGACCACCAAAAAGTTGTGACTGAGTCTCACTATGCTAGGCTAGGTGCCGACCTCCACATGTACAGTGATTCTCCCCAAGGGCCTGACTTCCTCTCCGCTAAAGCCCACCAAGGGAGTACTTACAGGCTTGAGGTCGCTCTCTTGGAGCTGAAGCTTGTCAAACGCGGCTTTGAAGAGGATGTCTGCCGAGCTGTCGGAGTCAACGAGGACGTACCTCACCTCGAAATCATTGATCCTTATCTTCACGACGAGCGCGCCATCGTGAGGATAGTGGACTCTGCGCGCATCGTCCTCGGTGAAGAAGATCGGTTCCTCTGTCCTTGGTCGCTTCGGGGGGTTCTGCTCTTCCCTTCCGATCTCACGAGCTGAGGTCTGAGCTGCGGCCGAAGTGCAGCCCGCAATAATTGATCCCCCGGTGATCATGTGTATGGTTCCCCGAACTGGCCTTTCTTCGGGGGGTGGCCTCTACAGCTGCTTGCCTTGCCTGTTGCTAGACTCGGGGGCATCTCTACTGCCTTTCCCGCCCTACCGACCTGTTTTATTATCTTTCTGTACAAAATTTCTTAAATATCCGCGACGGATGAGCTCTTCTATCTTATCGCGGAGGTTCTTACAACTTTCAGTACTATGACCATGATCTTTATGAAAATTACAATACAAATTTTTATTTCTAACACTCAGGTCCCCTCTCATCTGAGGTGGCCACTTCACGTACGGGGCGTCCTTGATCGCCATGAGGATCTCAGCCCGCTTTGCATTCAGAGGCGTATAGTCAGTCATTTCTGCTGGAGGAGCTCGGAAAGGCTGACCCGGCCTTCCTCCCCGAGCTGGGTCTTTCTTCTTCTTGCTGTCCCCATGGATCGAGGACTCTGCTTCTCTTTTCCTTTTTTTCAGGCAAACTTTCATTCTTCTAGTTAATCTCCTCCTCCGTCCCTATGAACTGGTCTGCGAGCTTGAGGAACTCGGTTACAGTCTTAGGCTGGTTGACAACTACTTGCCACTTAAACTCCTTGTGTGTTATGCCTCTCTTGGCTGTTGTGAGGCGCACTGCGGGGTCCAAGTCGGGTATTTGTAGACAAGCATCATTAAACCGCTTGATGTAGCTGCGGATAGACTCCTCTTCCCTCTGGACTATGCCAAGAAGACTTTCTTGGGTTCTCGGGCATCTTTTGCTAGTGACAAAGTGGGAGGTGAAGACCTGCACGAACTGCGCCCAACTTTTTATTGTCCCGGGCACGAGGTTCCTGTACCACGTGCGGGCTACTCCTTTGAAAGTGGTAGAGAAGGCCACACATATGCAGGACTTGCTTTCCCTTGTCTGGTGCATCTGCGACTGGAAGGCATCCACGTGATCATTCGGGTCAAACGATCCGTCACACTTGTCCAGGGGAGGTAATTTGAAGTCCTTGGACATTGGGACGACCAAGAGTTCAGGAGACAGAGGGGATGGTACAGAGAGAAGTGGAGTGGTTTTCACTTTGTCTGAGCTTACCTCCTCTTTTTCTTTGAGCTCAAAAAAGTGGTGTGTCGCAGTTCGGCGAACTCGGCAACGCCTCCTCTGCTTCTTCGCGGGCTCTGCATTGGTGCTGCTCGCTTCTGTGTTGTCAGGAACGGTTCTTGCGTGGAGTGGCTCAGATTGCTGATGACGACTGTGGATCGGTCCTTGCCTGGAGTCCGCGACCAGGACCTCGAATCAGTTCTCGAGGAGCGAGGCAACGAACTCGAAAAGCTGAGGTGGTGCAGGTCTAGGAGGCTGAGAGTTCCCCGACCTGACCGTGCGCGGAGAGCTGGGTGTGACTGGATTCTCCCTCCTGCCGCGGGACGAAACTTGGATCCTGGGAGGATTCTGGGCCTAGGAGGTCTCTCCCCGGCGAGAGGGGCGTTCATTCCGGTGGCGAGGCTTAGTCTGCTGCGAGGGCGGATGCCGTGGTAGCATTGGCCACTGGTTCAGAGGCAATAGGGGAAACTGCTGCTGGTAGACATGGTGCAGAGCTTGATGCTGGTATAGCTGAAGTTGATGGACTTGCTGCACTTGAGCTTGTATGGCTCGCATGCAATGCATCAAATCTTCAAGCTGGTTTGGTCCAGCTACTGGGGGAAGAGAAGGCTTAGTGAAAGTGGTGGCTACTGCGGGGGGGAGCCAAGCGCGCTCACTAGTGCCGCGGTCTAAGGCACATTCAGCGTTGGGACCCCATCCGCAGAGAGAGGAAGGGTGAACTGTCCGACGCAATTGTAGGGAGCTGAGGTTCAAGGGGAGCGTTCGCGCCTAAGTTGCATCTGGCATTGCTGGAGGAAGGCATGGATATTGAGGTCACAAAACTTGGTGGAAAAAGGCTTTTCGAAGCGGTTCCCACAGACAGCGCCAAATGATGGTGCGCGATCTGGTCACTCCTAGCTGGCAGGGGCTATGCTCCTAGTTGGCGTTGGACGAGGTATCTGCGAAGAAGAAGGTGAAGGATTCCCGGGGAGCTCGCCCGGCGGGAACACTCGGATGCTTAAGTTAGAACTCGGCGGAAAACTAAGAGAGTTGCGAAGAAATAAGGTCTAAGAGTGAAGATGCACAATTTTTTATTACCTTTTTCCTTGGGGGTTGGAGCCCTTATATATTAATGCTCTGTCAAATCGGGTGTAACCGCCTCTGATTCTCTGTCGCAGCCGTTATTTGCCAGGGTTGAGTAGGTGGGCGCAGGTAACCGTCTCAGGGTACTACCCGGTCAGTCGAGAGACGTTTTTCGGAGCTGGCGGGCACAACGCCGCCTGATGAGAGACGTGGGCGCAGTCCTCTGGATTGGCAGGTGCTGTGCCGTCAGACAAGGGACGTGGGAGCAGTTTGATGGGCACAGTCTTGTCAGATAAGAAGCTTCCCGAAATCCTCAGATTGCTTAATAGTGAGCTGCCTGGTAGCGAGTTGCCTTGTAGCGAGCTGCCTGATAGCGAGCTGTTAGGCTGGGTTTTAGCGAGCTCATTACGCCGAGTTGTGGCCAGGCTGTCATGCTGAGCTGTCACTTACGTTGAGTCATGTCAATGTGTCGCCTAGTCAGGAGGTCGGGTCAAATCACCCTCCATCACCTCCGAGATAGGAATGGCAATGGGGGTGGGTTTGGGGCGGGGCACCCCCTCCCCATCGCCGCCCCAAAGTCAAGATACTTTGCCCCGTACCCGCCCCGTCCCCAGTGGCGGGGCAGGGCATCTATTCTCCATTGGGGACGGGGAATCCCTAAATTTTTCCCACTCCAAGACAACTACTTAAAAATTATCTATTTTGTGGACAATGCATGGGGGATGGCAATTTCGCTCTCGTGAATAATAAGTTATAAGTACAGGAAATGTTCTCAATGCATGATAGGATGTGCATATGAAATCAGTGTGAAAAGCCCTGTGTGAGGAGCAGATCCAGTCTCCTATTTTGAATAAAATATAATGCTGGTACAATAAAACACTCATCCATATAGCTAAAAAACGCTTTTAAAATAACATTTTTCCAAAAAAGTGAATGTTTTAAAAAGCCCATTTAGATTTAGAAAAGAAAAAAACCCAAGCGTGTGGCCTAATCACTTGTTTGGATCAATCAAAATGATGCCCTTTCCTTTCGGCACCGAGGTGTAATAGTTGTTTGAGTTCGTACAACTCCAAAAACAGAAAATAACCTTTTATTAATAAAAATTCATGTATTTGTGCTGTGCAGCCTGTTCTTTCTTTAGTTTGGTAGCTTTTTAGACATGTTTGTTTAAGATAGTACTTGTGTGCTTAACATGACGTGTATGTGTCTTTCTCAGAATTGTTATTAATGAAAGCCAAAGATGCTTAACTAACACCAATTAAATATTAGGCTTATTACATCCAATTACTTTAATGCACATACAGTAAGTGGTTTGTTTCATAAACAGTTCAAACTATTCCACTTATTTACTAAATTAAATATATAGTACCCAGTACGAGTCCCAATTACCTGCCAACAATACACATTGCAACCTACCAACATGATTTAACACTCTACATCTTATAAGATGCGTGGTGTTAGATCAAGTTGGTAGGAGGTTGGAACACGTTTTGTTGGCAGGCTCAATTCACTTTATATTTCCAAAATGGAAGTTATATTTATATGTATTGTTTTTGATTTACCGTTGGATCAAAGTAATGTTTTTAAAACTGAACCAGGTTGGACGATCAAACCAGAATGGGAACCGATTGCTTGATCGATTCTGTTTCACCCTAAATTTTTTTTTCGTAAAAAATTGTTGATTTGATTAACGAATTGTTGACTCAGAAGATCAAATTATGGATGCGGGCAATAGTTTTTGGCTGTTTTTTGTTTATTATTTTTTTTGTCAAAACGGACTATTCATTCAGACCAGACAGTCAGACCGTTCAACCCGAGAACCAGTTCCCAAAACGATTTCCTCTCCGATCCGATTTTAAAAACCTTGGACTAGAGGACATCGTCTCCATTTGGGCTTGAATTTGAGTTCACACTTAAAAGATTCCATGTAAAATGTACCATACCTTCAACGGGAGGAATGGAGGTCATACCATTTCATTAATTTATGTATTTATTTATTGGGTTTTTCTGGTTTGATAGGATCATGATTTATAATTTTGATATCGGTGAATGCCATAATATTTTGGAGATATTTTACTAATTTTATTAAAATAGTTGAAAATCTAAAAAAAAAATCTAGAAATATGGAATAATTTAATAAACCTTCAAAAGATCATTAGAAGAAATAATTTCATATTTAAGGGTTAAAAGCATAGGAAAGAACTATAGAAATCAAATAGGAAAAATGAAGAGATTGTAATAGGTATATATGCTTCTTGGCTTCAAAAAATAGGTATGCTTCTCTTTGTTCCCCTTTTCTTCTTTATATATGTTAATTATTTGCCATTTTAACTTTTGATTTTATTGTTATTATATGTAAGTGACTTAATAAGTGAGTCATATCAAAATAGTAAGTCAATTATCAAATCACCAATATCCCTTAGGTCATTTTAGAAAAATATTTTTTAAAATTTATAATGATTTAATAAAATATTGATTAGTTTTTAATAATATCTTAAAATTTTAAATGGTAAATCAATAAAATCATATCTTATAGATAGGAGGAGGACAGATTTCCTACTCACTATCTCTACCCACACTACATTGTAGTCTCACATCTCATAATACAAGATGGCAATGTGTGGTTGCAATTTAAGACAGGAGTGTGGGTAGGAAATCCAGATTGTGACAGGAGCCTTTTGTATTGGGATGATCTAGTATATGAATGAAGAGCTCGGCTTCAGTCGATACAATGCCCATTCAAATAGCTTTTATAGCCTTGAATTGAGAATATCTCAGTACTTATGGGTAAATTGGGATCTGCTCCTCACATAGCAGGCTTCACACCAATCTCATAGAGCCACATTCCACCCTGTATTGGGAACATCTCCCCATAAATAATAAATACAAGTATGAAAGATATTCCTAATGTGCTGGAAGACATGCTATGAGATCGGTATGAGTAAGGTTCAAAGTATTGATATGTATCGACCCATATCGACTAATACGTATCATGCCAATGGCTTACCGATACGCCTCTCCAGGGGTTGTATCGGGTCAGCCACTGGTTCAGGGGGTAGCCGGACCTTAAACTGACCCCTCTAAACCAGTTTTGAAAAAAAATAAATAAAACTTGAAAAAAATGTACCAGTTTGGAACCTTGGGTATGAGGCGTGTGAGGAGTGTGACGGGATCTGCTCCTCACAAATGGGCGCCTCACAAGCACATCCACGGGAGATGTTCGAGGATGTGTGTGTGAGGTGCCAGGTGTGAGGAGTAGATCCGGTCTCGTGAGTGAGGAACAGATCCGGACTTCTTATACTTTGTTACACGGGGAACGGGATCTGCTCCTCACACAGGGGCGCCTCACATGCACGTCCACCGTGCATTGGGAACATCTCCCCTGAATAATAACTTATAAGTACGGAAGATGTTCCCAATGCATGCTAGGATGTGCATGTGAGGCGCGTGTGAGACGCCCTGTGTGAGGAGCAGACCGGTCTCGTTAGACAGGCTTGCACGGAGCGAAGCCGAACTCATCAATCATCAATGAAATCTGAAATGTCCCTGACGTATCCGCAAAATATCGGAGATATTTAACAAAATAAAAAATTCCTCAAAGATTTTGTATCGCCAGTTCGCCGGTGGCCACCTGGCAAATGAGAATATATTGCCAAATATCATCGATACTGGGAAACCATAGACAAGATGATATTTTCTATGAGACTATGGCCGACCATGGTTGGAGCGAAGTTAAAGCCTTCAACTCAACTCCTTGGCCCAACAGACAACAGTGACTGAAGCAGGTCCTCTCCTGGTCTCTGTCTCATTCCTAATACAATTCAGAGACGAAGATTTTGAATCATTGAGTAGGTCGAGTATGGGCATATGAAGACCGTCGATGCGTCGATACTGGGCGGAGGAAACGACCTTATTATAGGCTGCCTAAAGATCTTGAAGGCATTATCTTGCTGGAAGAGATGGGTTCATCAGCTGGTAGAGAATGAAGAAACACGAATCATTATACCAGTGCACTCGTCTCTCTCCTAAAGGGATTATTTTTGGTGAAATATGATTCCTTTAACCAGAGAAACCGAAGATATACAGACAGCATAATTAAAGAAAACTAACCAAACCAGTAGAACAGAAATCTGTTTTCAATAGACAGATATCCTGAACCATGTTCAGGGTTGCATCCACACGTACTGATTAGGGCTGACTATACACAGACTCTAGCTAATAATAGACACATTGATCATCAGTTGCCGAACTAAAAATGTTTAAGATAATAATGTGTTGGCTTCGTTGTCTTTTTTAGGCTAATATTCGACTAAGCTTGATCATCAAAATGTTGGGCGGCAATCGGAAGATGCAGAATTTCTGAAAGAAAGCAGCCCAGCCGCCGGCTGTCCGGCAATCCTTGTGGTTGCCATAGATTTTACCAGGTGTCATGCACCAGATTGAAAACTACTCTACCACCTTCTCAATGTCAAAATCTTTTTGTCTGACAGAGAGTTGCACTGTCACATATAAGAAAGAAAATTAATTTTGCATTATTCATAAAATAATTAACAATGGAATAGTACAGAGTAGAGATCGGAGAACGGACGGCGGAGTGAATGTCAGCTCTCAGTGAGTAGAGCCCACAGGTTCTAATTGTAAAGCTGGGTGATGAGGTGCCTCTTTTAAGGGATGACCAACACCCACAGACCCACTCAGACAACGCACTAAGGCAGCCTGACCAACTCATATATTCTCCATCGCTCTGTGCCTATTGCTGGCATTGAATTGGAAGCCAGCCAAAAGGAAGTTAAAACTTAAAACACAGTAAGCAGAAACAATGGCCCGACGGCTCAGGCATAGCTTTATATATTTATTTTGATTTCTTTTGAAGGACTACACAATGGGGGTAGTACATCCTCTTTGTTACAATCAGCAATCAGCAGGAGACCTTATCAACCAGTTAATTGGTACCTTGTGGCTCAAGTCTAACTTAGATGGTAGACTCTGGTTCTATGGAGCAATTGATGATAACTTATTTGCATCTTAGGAGATTATAAATACAAATTTATACAAAATATGAGGTTTTGCACTCTACATATTTGTACTCCTTCCAAACTGAGCATTACCTTTTCCTCATTTTGGCTACACATACGTTCGAGCACTTCTATCGCTTGTTAAAGAACTATTAAGCTTGAACTTGAGTTTGAGTTCAATCTGAACCTGGTTCAAATTCGATTTGATTAAACTCAAAAATAAATACATATATAGTATATAATATATTATTATATTATATATAGATATAAAAAATGTATTTTACATAAAAATAAATTTCATAATATATATTATAAAAGACATTTTTATTTTCTATATATATCTATGTATATGATAATCGAGCCAAACTCGCAAGTTGTGGAGCCAAACATTATATCAGTTGAGCTTAAGTACAAATAACTAATTGAACTTATCTCAGGATTCAAAATTGATTAGAATCAAACTCGAACTAATTGATTAGAGCACAATTTGATTTGGCAACTCTATACTAAACTGTCACTTGTGGATTATTAGGGACTATAACCATTATAGCTCAAAAGGGAGGTTAATTGCTTCAAGAATGAATAGACCTTTAGAAGGGGTTTGGGATTTGTTAATATAAGTCAGGTTTGATAATCAGAAATTCCATTCTGCGGGTCCTTGGTGGTAGATTAAGTGGCTAATATAATTATAAATTCCTTTTTGTATCGAAAGAAAAAACTAAAAAGTACTTAATGCAATTAAGGAAAGCTACCCCATATATCAATGGTTAGTACAGAGAATCCTGGGCACCTAGCTCTAATCATAACCAAACATATTTAATTAAGCCATATCTTTTGAGTTTTAATATGATTGACAAACCTTCTTGGGTTTTAAACAACATGATTATGCCTCTTATATTCCCACTATTAATTAGAGACCATTTCATGACTTTTTTTTTTTCTTTTTTTGAATTTAGTTTGGTTTAAACAACAGCTGTTACACTAACATTCATAAAAGGAAATGGTTTCCTAATCGAGCCATTAGGGTTTAGGGCCCTTCATTCACACAAGTCACATCAGAGACAGTTAGAGCTTTATTGGATGGTGATGAAGAAAGTAATAATATAACAAATTTTGTATATATATATATGGATTTTAATTTATCGACTATGTGTGTGTTTGTTCCATTCAAACTTGAGTTTCATATATAATCAAACCCTTGATATTTTATTTCCTTTTCATATCATACTCATGTGATTCTGCAATTCTCCTTACCTATAGATCAGCAGATCACCAACTTAAATAACATAGCAGAAGAATATCGAATTTAAATTTTCAACTGCTTTCCACCAATTAAATTTTTAAAAACATCCCACAACCACTGATCTCAAGATCTTCTGGATCCCTCTGACCATCTTCATGGAGGCAAATATATATATGGATGAATGGAGAGATGTGGGTTAGATAACTGTGAAAGGTAAACCAAACAAAGATTCTAGTTCTATTGATTATATCAAGGCACACCGTCGAACATATATACCATAGAATATATACATATATAAAACGCCAAGGCCAAGATATACAGACTTTGGATTGAATGAACTAACTATTGTGACTGTGCAAAGAGAGCATGTTCTGAGCTGAACAATAAGCTTCACAGTAGTTATTTATGTGATTAAATTAATGAAGCTGCACATGGGAAGGAGAATCCAGAGAAGAAAGCATCTCGTCCAGTCCACCAACCAGAACTGAAAACCCTATCTTCTCCTCATCCCTGCCCCACACTCAATTTTCTGTTGCATTGATATTCATGAATTGTTTTATTTACTTTGCCTTGTAATTGTTATATGAAAAGGGGTCCAAGAAAGAATAAGAGAAGGTTGGGGTGTTGTTGAGATGAACTCTATAACTGATCATGATCATTCTCATAAGCATCTATCTTCATACTCATAACATTAAATAGAAACTTGGTTAAGTTTGGATTGGCAAATTTTTGTTTGGACATCAGTTTGGTTACATGCTAAGGTTCATATTTAGGTCGCCCTTAAAATGTTGTTTAAAATAGAAAATATGAGATATTCAGTTCATATTTAGGGTTGGTCTTGGATTTGCCCTTAAAAAGTTATTAAGACCCTGTTTGGTTCACGGGAATAGGGGTCTGGAATCGGAGTTGGAATGGGCTATTCCGATTCCAACTGTTTGGTTGGGTAGAATCAGAATTCTATTCATATTCTTGTTGGAATGACATTTCCTCATTTGAAGGAATCGCCATTCACTACCTCTCCCTTGGGAATGAAATCTCATTCTTGCTGATTTTAATTCTCATTCTCATTCCCGTTTGGACCAAACAAACTATGAAAATGGATCATTCCGATTCTAATTCCAACTGCAAAACAAACGAACCTAAGAAAAAAAGAAAATATGAGATATTTAGAAAGGATCAAAGTTTTGCAATGTATCCATAACCCACTGATACGATGCCATTTCAATTTGGGTTTCGAGGCCGGGGTTGGAATAGACAGGCCTTATACCAACCCCTTTGAACAGATTGAAATTTATAAGATTGAAATCATAGGAGATTAAGGTACTTAATTTAAATTTTTATTTTTTATTTTAATATTTTTTATTTTTTTATTTTTTTACATGTGTGAAGAAGGAAAGAAGGGGAAACTCATAGACTTTGTGGCGAGACACCCTTCACCTACCCCATACACTTCTTTCTTTATAGAATATGAATTTAGATTGTGAATGAAACCGTCCTCTCTCCAACAGTAGCTTTCAATTTCTCAATATTGGTTCTAGCTAGTTGCTGCCAAAGATGCCATGCCAATCATTTTGATACTCTGGACAAAGAGAATGAATTAAATACTTAACCCAAATCTTCTGTATAAATGATTGATGGATGCCGCCTGATCCCTCTCTCTATGGTCTATATAGTCTATATTTATACCTGGCTAAAGGACTTAGAATAGAAGCAGCTCCTCAGAAATCAAAATGGTCCCACCCAAAAATCTCCCAAGGACCTACATAATGAGCTGATTGGGTTAATACTGGCTCTATCAGACTGCATCCATATCTACCATCCAACAGAATCATCTTATCATATTGCCACTTGGCTTAATTAGGATATAATCCTTACAAGTGTCCCTCCATTTGTGGGTCCCTACTTCTTGCAATGTAATATACCACTTTAAGTAGGGTAGGCCCATCAGTTGAGGACAATCAGACAACTGTCAAGGTAGGTGTTTTAGCTTGGGAATCATGGGATATCTGTCAGACTTGACCTGAAGCCTACACAAGGTTTAAGACCCCACCCCCACCTTCAACAAGATTCCTGAACCAGAAGTCTTTTTCTGTCTTTATGCCTTCTGGCTGGTTCATTATAACCGTCCAAAACTAATTTCATTTTATTAAAGTTTTTAATATGTTAACATTTTAGAACTTCTGGTCTTTATGATTAGAAATGTTTTCTTATTAAAAATTAACATTCCAAGGGGCCACTGGTAATGGTTGAAATTGCTGGACTGAAAGATTTACTGCTTTATCTTTTAATTGTTAAAATAAATTATTATAAGTATAATATATAATATATAAATATATTGGTAGGTTCGGTTGGTTTTGGTTTTATGAACAAAATCATATATTGTTTGACACTTGAGCGAAAGTAATGAAATTGTGCACAATAGTGTCCTTTGAGCAGAACAAGATGGACAGAGAACCCTGGATTCCTTGGGACTGAAATTGAATAGTAGTTTAGGTTTGTCAATGTGCGGGTTTATGGTACCCAATAATGGCCCAAACTAGGCCCAGTACACCTTCACATGTCCAAGCCCAATCTGCAGGGTAATATTTGGGGCCCCGCCGGAATGTTAGTCCTACCTGTGACATAAACATTCTAGGGTCCCACGTCAGGCTAGCTGGCAGCTGCCAGACCCAAATAATGATGACGATGGCAACTATAGATCAAAACATAAGGTTTATGTAAGGCGCAAGGGCCACCTCTTTAGTCATTACAAACAAGGTGTGGTTCATGGGCTCATGGCTCATGCCTTCATGGTGACACTGGGCAACGGGGCAGTGGGGGTAGAGGTGTCAACGGACCAGTTTTAGGTTGGACCCGTCCAAATCAAAATCAATTTTGACGGATTGGATGGATCAATAAGTTATAATTGGGCCAATTATGACTTATTGATTTATATTGGATTGGGTCAATCTTGTTTAATGGTCCAAAATAATTATTGGATTGGATTGGACTGATCTATCCGTAATGGATTTATATTGGATCGGATCGGATTGAACCAATATCTGGTCCATTGATAAAAGATGCTAATACGGGTGTCAATGGATTAGGTTTGGTTTGGAACCAATCTAAATTAAAACCACAGATTGGACAGTCTAGACATTGAATTGGGCTTGTCCAAAATAGTTCAAAATATTCATTGGATTGGATTGGACCTGATCTATCTGTAGTGGACTCATTGCATTGGATTGGATTGGACCAAATCTGGTCAAATTGACACCCCTGAAATTTAGGGGGCTGGTTGACTAATCCATCTCCGAGTGTACTAGGCATCAACCCAGAAAAGCTTCTGGATTCCGGTTCAACTGGATTGACCATCACATGACATCATCACAACACCATAAATAAATTCATTTATATCTGTATCTATTTATACTATCTATAAAGTGCAAACAAGTGTCTCTCGATTCTGAAATTCCATTCTCTAACGTTTGAATTGAGAAACAATCAATGACAAAATTGTTATTTTACATCTTTATTTAGCACTGATTGGAAAACAATTTATAGCAAAAATATCATTTAAAATTTTTCATTTAATGGTTATTTATACTATTATTAGGATTGTGAATAATGGTGTGGAACTTTTGTTTGACTAAATTACCCAAATTTTTTAATTTGGTCATTGTCTAATTCTAAAAATGGAAGTATAATTTGAAAAACCACTTTTCTCCTCACTCAAATCCATCTAATTGAGTCTCATATTTAAAGCATTAACTCCCATTAACATTTATTAATTCCTTTTCTTGATTAGAATACCCATATTTTTGAATTTGGTCCTCTAATTATGAGAGTACAAAATGTAATTTGGACTACTACATTTCTCCTCATTCAACTCACTCTCATAAAGTCTTATCTTAGGGTATTAACTCGCATTTTTTATTGAATCCTATATTTAAGATACTACTTGCACAAAATAAAAATAAATAAATTCTATCAATTAGATCTACATTCAATACTTTTAACAATATAAAATACATGTTTTTTTTCCAAATTTACCAAAAAGTGTAATTGTTCTTCCACCATGGTGGCGAAGAAGCAATTCAACCATCTAGGTTAAGTGGGTTAATCCATGATGTCATAATAAAATAAAATAAAAACTTCTAAAATATAAAAAAAATAACAATTATATAAAAATTGGGCACATTTCTAATGTTTTATATGTATTAATCATATTAAAAAAATAAGTGTGATATATAATTATTCTTATTGATATTGTAATGAAATATAAATTTAAAACCAATCCAAAAATAAAAATTACTTTTGTGGTGGTGGGTCAACAATTCAAACTTTTGAGTCAAATGTTTCAACCATTGATATCATAATTAAACAAAAAATAAAAACATATAGAAATACAAAAGCATTATGTAATAATAGATAATTTTGTAAATAACATTTAGGCACCTATCTAATGTTTTGTATTAATAATATTAAAAAAAATTACATGTGATGAACAATATAATTGCTTTATAGATGTTAGAAATAAAATATAAAATTTAAAACCAACCAAAAAATGAAATTGTTTTCCTCGTGGTGTGTCAAAAGTTCAACCTTTTGGTCATATGTGTCAACCATTGATTTCATAATTAAATAATAAAAATACAAAAAATATGACAAAGAAAATCTATACAAAACATTTGGACACTCCTTTAATATTTTATATTAATCATATTAAAAATTTAGACATAATAAACAAGAATTATTTTTACCTTTTTTGATGATATAAATAAAATACAAAATTCAAAACTAAACTAAAAGTGAAATTGTTTTTCTATTTGATGGTAGTAGATCAATTCAACATTTCATGTCAAATGTGTCAACTCATAAAGCTATAATTAAATAATAAAATTTAAAAAAATAAAACATAAAAATATATAAATTATGTAAAAAACATTTGGCCATATCTTTATATTAATGAACCATAATAAGTGTGATAAATAAGAAAAAAATTTATAGACATAGAAATATAAAAAAAATTATGAAAAATTTAGAAACATATTATATACTATCATCATCATCAAAAAATCTATCAGGGAAAAGAACATACGCACATACTAGTAATAATGAAAAAAAAAAGCAAAAGATCCAATGATGGAATAACCAGTTCAACAATTTTAAATCGGTCATGGGTTGACCGAGGTCTGTGGATTTTACATATACTCTAGAGTCCAAACAATTTGACATGTCTGAACTAGAAGGGTCCCTTTCCTGTTAAACCAGTTCGACTAGTCAATCGGGTCTGAGTTTCAAAACATTGACCGTGGAAGAATTGGGGGTGGTTTGGGTAACTAGGTTAAAAATGTGTGCTGTTGATGTAGGGGGATTTGATGATTTGTAAACAAGGAACATTCATAAAAAATCAAGAATGGAAATTCTTGTAATTTTTGGACTAATAATTGCAATTTTACTTTGATGATATTCTTTTGATTATTGATTTTATTTCTCATTATGATGCTATGATTCTATTGAGAAACATCACAAAAATGATTTTGACTTTTGACAAAAAATGATAGGTACATCACATATGGAGCAATTTAATTTGATATGGGCAAATCAAAGGGTGATATAATTTAATATGGGCACACAGTATTTTGTATTTTATTATGTGCATGGTATTTGTGGAAACATGAAGAAGACTATTATTTGCGGTAAAGGTGCAAATCGACGATAAGTAGACCCACATTTTTCTATACCAGTGTAAGATCATGAACTTCATTCTAATTGTCACTATACAAGTTTGTACTTGCTATATGTTTTTGTTGAGGACTGAGATTTTCTAGAGGCTTGTTTTGTGCTTGGAAGGTGGACTTGAATTGTACCATTCAATACACTCACAACCATGTAACAAGAATGATCATTAAGGATCAGCCTCTATTAACATCATGGGAAGTAAGGGTGTCAATTGGATTGGATTTGGTCCAATTCAATCCAGTCCGATGTGAATCCATTATAAATGGACCAGGTCCAATACAATCCAATGAATGTTTTGGATCAATTTGGACCGGTCCAATTCAATGTCTGAACCATCCAATTTGTTCAAATTCATTTTGATTTAGATTGGTTTCAACCTAAACACGGTCCACTGACACATATTCTTGTCTTATATCAATGGACCAGATATTTGCTTAACCCAATCCAATCCAATATAAATTTTTCACAAACAGACCAGATCCAATCCAATCTAATAAATATTTTGGACCAGATTGGTCCAATCCAATGTCTTGTTGGTCCATCCAATCCATCCAAGTTAATTTTGGATTCCAGTCCATTGACACTCTTAATGGGAAGCCTTGTTGGTGTATGGATATTTACGTAGAGAACAAAGCAAAACATTTTGGAACAAAATAAGCTCATGGGAAGAACTAAATTAAAAAACATGCCCTGGATGCTCATGGTCATGGGGGGCCTAAATGATATTACCTCACTCCAAGATTAGTGTAGGTCAAGCATTAAAGGAACATACTATCCCCGTGCATTGGGAACATCTCCCTGTGCATAATATTATATAAGAATATGAATGTTCTTAAAATTCTTTGATCAACCACTTTGAATCGCAAGACTTGCGGTTTATTGGTCCTCCATACACTTGGAGTAATGGGCAATATAACTTGAATAGTAGGGGTGCCCATAGTTCGGGTAACCAAACCGTGGGCCTTTTTTTTGGACCGAACCGGTAGTACCGGTTTTTGGAACCAATAACCGGAACCGAATCAAAACCAGTCGGTTAACCGGTTGACCAGTTCGGTTAATCGACGGTTCGGTTTGTCAGTTTTTCAGTTTTTTTGGCTTTATAATATTTATTATAAAAATATATATAAATATATAATAACAATTATAAATATATAAAATATTATATTTTAAATAATAAATAATATATAATAAATTATAAATATATATTTATATATATAATGTGTATTTATTAATTTATATATATAATGTGTATTTATTATAAACATGTATACCGGTCGGTTTGGTTAACCGCTAGTTTTTTAAATTAGTTAACCGAAACCGAACTGGTATCTTTGGTTTTTTAAAATCACAAACTAAAACTGAACCGACCGATTCGGTTAACCGATTTTTTAGTTCGGTTTTGGTCGGTTTGATTTTTTAGTTTTTTTTGTTCACCCCTATTGAATAGAGCAATAGAGAGACTAAATAAAGCTTTAGTGTCCCCATCATGGCTAGATTTGTTTCCAAAGGCTACCATTATGCATCTACTAGCAATACAATTAGATCACTCCCCAAATGTTCTTAACCCTAGTCAATTGGAGAAGCCTATCCGTTGTCAATTCTACTTCCAACCATTTTGGTTGAGCCATGAGAGTTGTAAAAAAAATAATCAATAGTGTTTGGAGTGAAGATTGTTGGGCTTAATATATAGGATGAAAGATACTAAGAAAATTAAAGAAATACAAGATCAATTTAAAGAATTGGAATCATAATACATTTGGAAAAATTCAAGAAAGATTCAATAGCCTCTAATTCCAAATTTCTCATCTCCAATCCCAAAACCTAGACTCGGGAAAACTATTGCAACTCAAGAATTTGCAATCATAATATAATGAATGGTTGGAAACGGAAGAATAATTGTAGAGATAAAAATTGAGAGAATTGTGGTTTCTTAAGGGGGAAAAATACTAAGTTTTTCATAAAGTAACTGAATACAAAAGCAGAACGCAGGGTAGTGAGTAGATTAAAAAAGAAAATGAAAAATAGGTGACTGAGAAGAGGGATAAGTAAAAATTTCCGATCTTTCATTGAAGAGCACAAGAATGAAGAAGAAAATTTTAATTCTAGCCTCCTCGATCATTTGTTCCTTCCTACCTTGACAAAGGAACACATCCACAATCTTGAGTAGCCCCGCTTGTTTAAAGAAATAACAAATGTAGTACATGAAATGCACCCAAGTAAAACTCTAGGGTCAAATGGATTTTCTGCCATTTTCTATAAAAAATTCTGGACAATAATTGGTTTAGATATCTATACTTTGATATGAGATTTCTTGACACTTGCAAATTTCTAAGAGAAACAAACAACACAAGCATAGTCTTCATCCCAAAAAGAAAGGGACCCGAAATACCAACTCATTATAGG
This sequence comes from Nelumbo nucifera, assembly GCF_000365185.1. Next base: position 507,325 of record NW_010729338.1, read on the forward strand.
TAGATTAGTTTATGTAATGTTTTATACAAGATCATATACAAAATGGCTTGTAATGAGAATGAAACCTATTTCACAGGACACTATCTCTTGTAATCAATCAGATTGCCTAAATGATCGTATGATTTCTGACAATATCATCCTCACTAGTGAAATTATACATCATATGAGGAAGCAAAAAAAGACAAGAGATGGATAGCTCCTCTATAACTTGATATGGCGAAAGCATTTGATAGAATGGATTGGGAATTCTTAATAGAGATGATGAAGAGAATGCATTTTCTTGAACATTGAAGGAATTTGTGTTTTAGGGTATTTTATCTCCAACCTTCTCAATCAAATTGGAGGGGGAAGCTTATGGGCATTTTAAGCTAAAACAAAGGTTGCAACAAGGGGACCTAATTGAAGGGATGAGAGATCCAACATATGGATGGACGAACCATGTAGGGTGGCTGGGCGAAATTTCAAAAATTTATTTCTCCTATACAGGAATCCTATTCCCTGATTTATAAAAACTATATTTTACAAGGTTCGTTCTATAAACAAACTAAACCAAATCTAAAACCAAGATTAGGGAGAGGAATACCTGATACGAAATCCACATAAAAAGCTCATCTCAACGTAGGTGTTCACGCCCAAAGAGGATACCAAATCCTTCCTCCACTGAAGATGACATAGCTTAGGGTGAGGTAGGATCAGCTAGTGGATTCTTCAGCAAGAACTCCAATTCTTCAGCAAGAACCCCAATTCATGCCATAAATCTCCTCAGAAGTCTTGGGAGACATCTTCTTGGAGAGAGCGACTCAGATGAGAGTATGTTTGTTCTATTCACATATGGCTCCTTTGATCCCAGTCACATGAAACAAGAATTGGATTTGTTCTCAGGCATAACARCTCTTATTGTACACTTAAAACAAGAGGTTCATGTTGCCTAGGAGTCAGAAGCTATGATGCCAAAATTCGTGCAGTGATCAAGGGTCTTGAAATAGTAGTAGAGCACAATTGTGATCACTTAATGGCTTTTTTCGATGCTGAAGAAGCAGTTAACAAGTTGAACTTCCTAGTTAGCTAGAGAGTGTTCCCTTGTAAACTTCTGTTAATATATTTTAAGTTTTGTTGTTATCGAAAAAATGGTTAAAAACTTAAACATACCCTAAGTTTTCTTAAATTGACTTAAACATACCCTAAGGTTATAACAAGAACTACAAGATACCTTATAACTCTTTTATTTTTTCATTTTTTTTTTGAAAATTTTCAAAATCTACCCTAAAATTTTCAAACTCATGTGAGTGATTCTCTTTCTCTCTCTCTCATCATATTCTTTTATCAAACCATACCATTATTCATTCATACAGTACACTAAGTAGCAAAGCTTAGTTCATTGTTGGAACTGGGTATGTCCCTTATTCTTCAAAGCTACTTYTTACCAAGTAATAAAATTGGACACAATACAATATGCCCATGATTTCTATAAAATTCCACACAATATGCMCCTCATCTCTATAAAACTTTATTATTAATTAATATCATCAACAAAGTATGCCCGTGAATCAATTGGCCCGGTATGTGACCATGTGATACTACTAACTCGTGTGGTCGTATGGTATCTGGATTGCTTGAAAACTAGATAAATTATACCCGAATTCATTGTCTCCTTCACCTGATAAATAGAACTAGTCAAACAAAACCCAAAAATCCAGAAATTATTYTCAAACACCATCCTTTCTGGTCGATCTTCCCCCATCAGCAAATGTTGCATAAATCATTAAGGATTAGAGCTAAGGTGAGCAGGAAAAACTAGAAAACTAAACTAAACCGATGATATCAAACTGAAAATTCCAGTTAATCAAATTAATCGGTTCAATTTTGTTTTTTGGTATTGTTAAAAAATTGAAGGTATCAGTTTGGTTTCRGTTAACCAATATAAAAAATTGGCAGTTAATTGAACTAAACAGTATACATATATTTCTATATATTGTTGTTAAACAGTGTATGCCCTTAGTTCCAATCAAATTAATGTACAAATACACTTATTGTAAATGAATAAAAGTACATTATTGTTTCATSTTGATATTGGTATATTTCTATGAAATTACCCCTTAAACTGGACACTTATGAGACTTGTGTTAGTTTATAATGTTCTCAGCCGTTGGATAAACTTGGGGAGATTATTTTGCCAAGATTGACACTGATGTGCTGCCAAAGAAGTTGGGGAAGCTAGTCTCAGTTGTTAGGGTTAGACCTAAAGCACATGCAATGTGTGTTTGGTTGAAACACTGAACCCAGACCATTTTCCAATTATGCCCTGAACCTTGGAGATTGATGGGCAAAATTGGAAAATGTACATAACCCCTAGATTTGATTATGATACTGCACTAGGCGTTAGATTGGGTTGTCTTTGATATGTCAACCAATGAGATCCATTGAGGATCAAAACCTAGGTATATTGRGACAGTCTGAGAATTCATCTGAGTGGGTGATCATAGTGATAGGATCGGCTCATTTCTCAAACAAAGTGAATGATAGGGCTTATACTCTCTCTAATGGAAACGTAAATTGCCAGCAGTGGATTTTAACTATGTTTAAGATTCAGTTTTAAAAAATATATTTATATGATATATATATATATCTTATGTTTTATGAAAAATGTTTACAAAAGGTTTTAATTCTTGGAATCCATTTGAGCAGAGTGTGACACTGTACCTTGCAACTAGGGGATAGGTCTCTCCCTATCGGGCAGTATTTGATCATTATGGGCCGGGAGGTTAAGTGTAAGAGACCATTAAAAACCAATTACCTAATGGGCTTTATCTATCTTAAATCTGTTATCCTTGGGTCTTCTTAGGATGGCTGAATTCAAAGATCACTTAAGTGTAAATACTGGGCCCATATTGAGCCCATAGTGATGTGCTTAGGGGTTTACTACCTTTAATAGTGAATTCGGCCAAGCCTTCACAGAGGCTTGGTTAAACCCATGTGAACTTATATGAGGTCATTGTGGGGTCCCATGCCATACAAATCAGGCCTAAGTTGGCCATGCAATTCCCTTGGGTCGTGAGCCTTATAGCTGATGGGCCTAAGTCCCATAATTAATATAATTAATTAAGTTGTCACATGATAGCTTAAGTTGTCATGTGACATGGGGCGAATCTAGGTTTAGATCTAGGTATGGAGCGCCTAATCTTATAAGAAGATAAGGTTCATCTCTAATTAGAGCCCATCTGATTTAGATTTGGATTATCTCCTAATGTAATTAGGAGATAGATCCATAAGATATTATAAAAGATGAGGGGACGGACCAATCCAATACAGCTTCATATTTTTGCAGTTTCTGGTTCTCTCTGCACCCTTTTGTCTCTCATTTTTTTACAGTTCGACCACAACTATTTTGTGATTGATAGAGATTACTTTTCTTCTGATTTTTGCAAGAAAAATCTAGAGTAATTTCATGCTCATCTTCCCCAGTTCGATCCTAGTAGTTGGGTTGTCGTTCTGCTGAAAACTGTGTTGTTGAACTGGCTTTAGGAGTACATTGTGCTATCTTCAATGAACGCTAGTTTTAGGACTTATTTGGGTGTGAACTTCCGCCTTGGGATCTGTATTAGGTATACATCTTCCTCTTTGTTTGGTTTCAAATCTGGTCCGGTTTAGTGCAAAACCGGCCTTGAAAAATGTAGTTTTTCAAAACATAGGGAATTCAATTCTTAGGAGGATTAAGAAATTTTTGAAAATTTGCCCAACCATCTAGCATGGTTCGACCATCTATATGATGGATCCTAACCCTTCATTCAATTATATGTATAGTTATGTATATTATATATATTTTATATTATCCATATATTATAAATTAATAAATATGAATACTATATTATATATTATAAATTAATAAATATGCATTATATATAAATATATTATTTATTATTTAAAATATAATATTTTATATTTTAAAAATAAGCTCATGGTTCAGTGAGCACCCCTAATCAGAGCTACTTTAAACCATACCATTATTCTAGATAGAGCTACTTCTTACTAGTAATAAAATTCAACACAATAAATGCATTGAAGATTCTTTAAATTAAAGACCATGCAAGTTCTTCTTCCACCTCACTTCTCTTTCGTCTCTTTCATGCTTAGAAGGACAAAAGTAGGAATTTAAAAATTTTAAATGAGTTGTTTCATTGATGGAGGTCTGTTTAAGTCAATTTGAAAAACTTAAGGTATGTTTAAGTCAATTTATGAAAACTAAGTGTATGTTCAAGCTAGTCTTTTACCCAAAAAAAATGTCAAGTAATATTGGATTTTAGATTTTATAAGAAGCTACAAAGCAAAAGCAAGGCCTTAACCAAACACCTAGTGTTTTACTACTAGTATCAAATCAGTGAGTCTACTACCTACTAGATGTGTTTTGGGTAGTGTTGTAGGAAATAGAAACATCTACATGGGATTTATGGAAGTGAATGCCTAAACAGTGTGTATCCTGTCTTTTTTTTTTGGTAGAAACCAGGATGAGCTACACAATCCAGGGTTAGTTCATCCACATACATCATCCCTACAAATACACGCTAAAGCTTAGGGGAGATTAAAGTTACAAATAGAAAAATAGTAATCTGGAATAGTTTGAGTCTCACAAGCATTGTTTGCTTCATGATACGAATGAAGATATTCCACCCCACTTGACAACATCTCTCTAGTCTTCCAACATTCTTCCATAATAGTCTTGAGTCTCCAAGGTGCGTCGATCTTCCTCTTGAAGCACGGAATGATAGGGAAGGAGTTTCCCTCTATAGTGATTGGACAATCCCCATAGTTAAGAGCTATGTTATGGGCTTCCCATGCCGCCCACACCTCTGCCACGTTGACAGAGGCACACTCAATAAAATATGCTTTCCCCCCTAAAACTTTCCGATAAGCCTATCTAACCACACAAGCAATAGCACAAGATCCATAAGCTCTTCTAGAGGCATCAAAATTTATTTTCACCTTGTTATTTTTTAGGAACTTCCAAGTGATATACTTTTGATTAACCCTTCTTGCTAGATCATCACCTGACTTAAAGACTTTTTTGGATGTCATTAAGAACAAATTCTAAAATTTGAGATTGGGGAAAGTTTTTGTTGTTCAAAGTTTTTTTCATTTCGGTTTTTCCATTTTTGAGCATTCATTTCCTTTGTTTGAGTTAACTTCTCTTTTAATTCATTTGATCTTTCCCACCAAGTTCTGATATTTAGATCATTATCAAAGGGCCTATATAAAGAGTTGTTTGTTCCCATCCAAACTTGTTTTACAATATTACAATTTTTAAAAATATGATCTATATCATCATCTTCCCCACAAAATAGTAGGCTCCATCTAAACGAAATCCTTTATCCACTAACAATTTTTTTAGGGGATCTTGTAATTTAGAAAAAAATAAAAATAAAAACATTTTAATTTTGGGGGGAATATTAAGTCTCCAAATTTTAGAATTTAGAGGTTTGTTTTCAATGCTTCCCCCATTATTTGGACACAAGGTTTCAAATTTCGATACTGATGTAGGCACATTCGGCTCGTCCAATGGCAGGCCTACACATGCCAATCAACGCGGCTTAGGGCAGAGCCAATCAGGGTGCATGCAGAGCTGAGCTCAGTGGGCCTTGCAGAACCAATAATGCGGGGTCACCTAGCGGCCTTAGATGGTCGTGCTCCCTACATACAATCTCCATCTCGACCACCTGAGCTTTGCCATGACCTGGCGGCCTCAAGTATAAATAAGTGGTGCCTCCCCGCAAGGTAAAGGGTCGCAGAACTTAAGACTCTCGAGCTCTCCTTGAGATTTTTTATCCTCCCATGTGACCTTGTTTGAGTCCTCGTACCTCAGACTTCAGTCACCTCGCACCAGTGTACTAACTTGACCATCGAAGACTCCGCCTCAGGTACCAACCTGGGGCCTCTGATGTGTTCTCTACCTTTACAGGGTCGATCTACCTGCCCTCGGCCACCTCAGCCACCTCAGCCACCTCAGGGTTCGGGCACCTCGCACCTCGGCTTGGGGGTAAAATGACAGTGTTGTCCTCAACCATTCCGAGATTCAACAGATACAGGGTGTATCGTATCATATCTTTAAAAGTCAAATATGAGATACGGTGTAAAATCAGTGGTATCATTTCTTTTCCACCGTATCAANTGATATTTAGATCATTATCAAAGGGCCTATATAAAGAGTTGTTTGTTCCCATCCAAACTTGTTTTACAATATTACAATTTTTAAAAATATGATCTATATCATCATCTTCCCCACAAAATAGTAGGCTCCATCTAAACGAAATCCTTTATCCACTAACAATTTTTTTAGGGGATCTTGTAATTTAGAAAAAAATAAAAATAAAAACATTTTAATTTTGGGGGGAATATTAAGTCTCCAAATTTTAGAATTTAGAGGTTTGTTTTCAATGCTTCCCCCATTATTTGGACACAAGGTTTCAAATTTCGATACTGATGTAGGCACATTCGGCTCGTCCAATGGCAGGCCTACACATGCCAATCAACGCGGCTTAGGGCAGAGCCAATCAGGGTGCATGCAGAGCTGAGCTCAGTGGGCCTTGCAGAACCAATAATGCGGGGTCACCTAGCGGCCTTAGATGGTCGTGCTCCCTACATACAATCTCCATCTCGACCACCTGAGCTTTGCCATGACCTGGCGGCCTCAAGTATAAATAAGTGGTGCCTCCCCGCAAGGTAAAGGGTCGCAGAACTTAAGACTCTCGAGCTCTCCTTGAGATTTTTTATCCTCCCATGTGACCTTGTTTGAGTCCTCGTACCTCAGACTTCAGTCACCTCGCACCAGTGTACTAACTTGACCATCGAAGWCTCCGCCTCAGGTACCAACCTGGGGCCTCTGATGTGTTCTCTACCTTTACAGGGTCGATCTACCTGCCCTCGGCCACCTCAGCCACCTCAGCCACCTCAGGGTTCGGGCACCTCGCACCTCGGCTTGGGGGTAAAATGACAGTGTTGTCCTCAACCATTCCGAGATTCAACAGATACAGGGTGTATCGTATCATATCTTTAAAAGTCAAATATGAGATACGGTGTAAAATCAGTGGTATCATTTCTTTTCCACCGTATCAAGGGCATATGGGGGGTGTATTGGGGTGTATCGGAGATGTATCGACCGATACACTACGAAAAAGATATGGCCAAAAATTGAAAAAAAAGTGAAGGCTCCCCTAAAATAAACTTTCTTTCACCGCCAAATGACTCTGAAACTCCAAACCTCATTCCTAAAGTGSTAGATATGTAAAAATTTGCAAGAAACAAGCATGAATCATTAATATTTTTTTAGATTCTTCAAAWTTTGAAAAATATGTAAGTTTTTTCAATTTTTTATAATATCTTGTATTTCTTTTTTTTCTTGAATGTTTAAATCTATGTTGACCTACATTTCTTACACTCAAAATCACAATTTTTTTTGTGTTATGAGTAGATTTATGGAAATTTCATGAAGATATTTGAGAAAAATATAAACTAATAAAAAWTTGAAAATGTAATTTTTCTTTGCCTATAAAGACTTAATATGTTTTAGATCTACGGATTTATCTATCATATCCATAGAGTAATTGAAATTTCTTCTTTAATATATACTGTTTTGATTTTTCATAATTTTTCTCAATGGTTGAATATATTTTAATTCTATGATCTATTATATCCATAGAGTAATTGAATTTTTTTCTTTAATAATTATTTTTTTATTTTATATTTTTAGAATTAAAAATAAATATTAATTAATTATATTTTATCATTTGATCACAATGATTGAATATATTATAATTCTATGGATGATCTATCATATCCATAAAGCTATTAAAATTTCTTCTTTAATAACTATTTTTTGAATATATTATATAATTTTTATTTATTTTCTATAATTTTTAAAATAAAAAATAAATAATTATTAATTATATTTTCACTTAGAAGTTGTGCCAATGCATGTTTTATGGTTGGATAGGGAGTTGGGTTTTTCCATCCCACAAAACTTAAGAATTTTAATTTATAAATTATMGTTAAGCATAGGTTTTTTAATGAAATTATAATTAATTATAGTGTATTTCTTCATAAAACCATTAAATATATTAATTTAATGTATATATACCTCATTAAGGTCTTATATTTAGKGTTGTTTATATATTTTTATGATTTATTGAAGTATTTATAGTATTTTCGCGCATATCTTAATTTTTGTCCGATACATCTCTTAAAATTGCCTTTCTGATACACTTGGCGTTTTTTATACTCTGAACCTTGATTGGACGGGCCTCATTATAGGTTGATTTAACCGTGAAAGGWGCCCTTAGGATGCAACTACCAAATCATCCTATCATAGGATTGCATAGAAGGGATCGGGATAGGCTTAATTTTATGCCAAATGTTGGGGGAAACTAAAGTTCTAATAATTTCCTCATTCTACACTTTCCTACTATGATCAATTAAATCATATACTCTTAAATCATTTCAATGTTATTTGGCTGAATCATTTCATTTAATGGCTTCTCATCAAGCCATTGATCACTCCAGACATTGATCATCCTCCCATCGCCAACTCTCCAACCAATACCCTTCCTGAGGAGGTATCTAGATTGCAGGATGCCACGCTAGGTCCACGAAATGCCTTTTCTCTCTTTAGCATTCCAATGATCTTCCCTTTTAATTTTTTGCTTAAGACTAGTTGGACCCAACGATTCTTTTTGTCATTTAAAATCTTCCATCCTAATTTTGCAAGATTTGCATCATTTACCCAATGAAGATTCCTTACCCCCAAATCACCCCATCTCTTAGGGGTGCAAACTCTCTTCCAACTCATTAAACTAAATGTTTTTTTTTTCACTCTTGTTCGACCATATATATAAAAGCTCTAGGGATCTTGTTAAGATCCTCTATAACATTTTTTGAGACTTTGAAATAACTCATGATGAATTGGAATATCACATTTGAGACAGAGTTCACTAGAGTTAACCTTTCCGCAAAAGAAAGAGCTTTCTTTTTCCAATTTGCAAGTTTACTGATGTAATTCTGGTCACGTACCAATTTTTTGTGATGTATCAATTTTTTTTGGCTAAGTGCCTCATCATTTGACCTGCTCCCAAGAGAGGATGGTGGAGCTCCCTGGTGGTGAACTGCCTGAGGGAAGAGCTATGCCGAGCTGGGGAGAGCTATGCCGAGCTCCCTGATGGCGAACTGCCTAGGGGAGAGCTATGCCGAGCTGGGGAGAGCTATGTCGAGCTCCCTGATGGCGAACTGCCTGGGGGAGAGATATGCCGAGCTCCCTAGTGGTGAGCTACCTTGGTGGACTCGTCATTTTCCCTGCTCCTAGGTGGCCTGTGACTCAGAGAATCGTGGAGCTCCCTAGTGTAGCGCAACTCGACTGCCCTCTGCATGAGGTGATCTTCTCTCCTTTGTAGGCAGTGGGAGCTGAGGGACCTACGAGAATTCCATCTTTTCCTCCTCTTTGTAGGCGGCGGGAGCTGAGGGACCTGCAAGAACTCCATCTTTTCCTCCTCTTTGTAGGCGGCGGGAGCTGAGGAACTTGCGAGAACTGAATCAGAGGACCTGGGGGTATTTTTCCGGCAGGACTCTCCGATGCTTATGTTAGCATTCTGATTGTAGGGAGCTTAGAGAGAAATGAGAGAGCTAGAGAGTAGGGATTACCTCCATTTTTCCATTCTCTCCTCTTTGTCTTTGGGAGTTGAAGTCCTTATATAGCGGTGTCCTGTCAAATTAAGTGTAACCGCCTCTATCAAGTCAAGCATAACCACCTCTGTCTCTCTGCCATAGCCGTTACTGCCAGAGCTGAGGTGGCGGGTGCAGGCAGCTGTTGCAGAGTACGGCTCTGCCAGGCAAGGGACAACTCTCAGGTCTAGCAAGCACTGCGCTGCCTGGCGAGAGATGTGGGCGTAGGTCTCTGGATCTGTCAGGTACGGTTGTCGGGCAGAAGATCTTCCTGCGATATGCCGAACTACTCCTCTATACCGAGCTACCTTGCAAGTGGAGAGCTGCTTATGGCGAGCTACCTGGGGGAAAGCTATGCTGAGCTCCCCGGGCTATGTCGAGCTGCTTGTGGCGAGCTCTACCGAGTTGCCTGTGGCGAGCCATGCCGAGCTGTCCGTAAGTGGGAAGCTGTGGCAAGCTCTGTCGAGCTGCTCGAGCTGCCCAGTTGTCAAGAGGCTGCACTTGGTTTGCATGGGGTTCCAGGTGTCACAATTTCACTAGAGGGCCAAATCTGCCCTCATCATTTGCCCCCCACTCCCGAGCTGAGAGTAATTCAACGAAGGGAGTAGATTTCTTCTTTTGGCCCGTAAGTCAATGAGCTAGTAAGTGCTGATCCAATTCCTTAGGCTTTGGGAGCTGCCTGTCTGTGACGAGCTGCCTGCAAGTGGCGAGCTGCCAGCAAGTGGCGAGCTGCCTATAAGGTGAGGAGGTCTCCGCCAGTTCAGTAGTGTAGCCCTTAGGCTCTAGGGGCAACTTATAGTTCACTTTCTCTTATTTTGCCCATGCTGAGGAAGTGACTGGGTATTTAGCAATAATGTGGCCCGTAGGCTTTGGGAGTGACTCGTAGTCCACTCTTCTTGACCCATGCCGAAGAGGCGACTGGGTCTTAAGCAGTAATATGGTCCGTAGGCTTTGGGAGTGACTCGTAGTCCACTCTTCTTGACTTTGCCCATGCCGAAGAGGCGACTGGGTCTTAAGCAGTAACGTGGCCCGTAGGCTTTGCCTGCGAGGTGCCGAGCTGACCAGGTGTCGAGTTACCTGTGAGGTGTCGGGTTGACCGAGTGCCAAGCTACCTGTGAGGTGCCGAGCTGACCAGGTGTCGAGCTACCTGTGATTGCGCTGCGTCAGCCTCGTAATGCCGATCACCCACTCCTACAAGAAGCTACTAGGAGCTCGACCTTCGGGGGCAGTATTACTAACTTTAGGTCACCAGCTCTCATGGGAGCCTTTGGGGGCTCGACCAGCAAGGGTGCCTATGTAGTCTGTTAGCTGCCAACTCCCGCGGAAGCCACGAAGAGCTCATCTTTGTAGAGGGGACCTTGCGGAGAGGACTCATGAGGTTTTATCTGAATTGAAAGTAAAGTTGGTAGAGCTGCTTAGTCTGCTAACTCCCTACGTAGTCTTTGAGTTCATAAAAAATGTAAACTATAAAGCGAGAGCTTCAATTTCTAAAAATTGAGGACTTATCTTTTGTAGGATGAGTTAGCTTTTTGTAGCGTTTTCCCACAAACAGCGCCAATTGATATAACCGTTTCTGGTCACGTACCAATTTTTTGTGATGTATCAATTTTTTTTTCTGGCTAAGTGCCTCGTCATTTGACCTGTTCCCAAGAGAGGATGGTGGAGCTCCCTGGTGGTGAACTGCTTGGGGGGAGAGCTATGCCGAGTTGCTCGAGCTATGTCGAGCTCCCTAATGGCGAACTGCCTGGGGGGAGAGCTATGCCGAGCTAGGGAGAGCTATGCCGAGCTTCCTGATGGCGAACTGCCTGGGGGAGAGCTATGCCGAGCTCTCTAGTGGTGAGCTACCTTGGTGGACTCGTCATTTGCCCTGCTCCTAGGTGGCCTGTGACTCAGAGAATGGTGGAGCTCTTTAGTGCAGCGCAACCCGACTGCCCTATGCATGAGGTGATCTTCTTTCCTTTGTAGGTAGTGGGAGCTGAGGGACCTGCAGGAATTCCATCTCTTTCCTCCTCTTTGTAGGCGGCGGGAGTTGAGGGACCTGCGAGAACTCTATCTTTTTCTCCTCTTTGTAGGCGGCGGGAGCTGAGGAACCTGCGAGAACTGAATCAGAGGACCCGGGGGTATTTTCCCGGCGGGGACTCTCCGATGCCTAAGTTAGCATTCTGATTGTAGGGAGCTTGGAGAGAAATGAGAGAGCTAGAGAGTAGGGATGACCTCCATTTTTCCATTCTCTCTCCTTCGTCTTTGGTGGTCGGAGTCTTTATATAGCGGTGTCTGTCAAATCAGGCATAACCGCCTTTGTCTCTCTGTTGTAGCCGTTACCGTCAGAGCTGAGGTGGCGGGTGTAGGCAGTTGTTGCAGAGTACGGCTCTGCCAGGCAAGGGATAACTCTCAGGTCTGGCAGGCATGGCGTCGCCTGGCGAGAGACGTGGACGCAGGTCTCCGGATCTGTTAGGTACGGTTGTCAAGCAGGAGATCTTACTGCGATATGTCGAACTGCTCTTCTGTATCGAGCTACCCTGCAAGTGGCGAGCTACCTATGGTGAGCTACCTGGGGGAGAGCTATGCTAAGCTCCCTGGGCTATGCCGAGCTGCCTGTGGCGAGCCATGCCGAGCTGTCTGAAAGTGACAAGTTGTGGCAAACTCTGCCGAGTTGCCCGAGCTGCCCTGTTGTCAAGAGGCTGCACTTGGTTTGCATGAGGTGCCATGTGTCACAATTTCACTAGAGGGCCAAATTTGCCCTCATCACTTACCATTAACTTTCTCTCTCAAGGACTTGAAAGTATCCTTGGTCACTCTGGAGCCTTTGGGGAATTKTTTTGGAAAACTGATAGCAGATTTTGAGAAATTTGAGAGCTAGCCAAAAGCCTTTGCATAATTATCAATAATCTCTTTAATTTTTAARMAGGTTGAAATGGTAAATTTTGCAAAAAAGAGGCAATCATCAACAAACTATAATAGTGGAATGCCGGGTGGGGGGCACCCTTAGAGATTTGGATTTGGGCTTTAAGGATTCTCTCCAAATTTCTAGCCAATGCATTTGCATATAGAACAAAAATGTACGAGGATAGAGGACCCCCCTGTCTAATCCCTCTTAAAGGGTAAATCTCCTTAGTAGGAGAGCCATTATTAATAATCCTATAGGACACTGACTTTAGGTAAGTCATCACCCAACTAATCCATTTTTCATGAAACCATACTAATGGAGAGTTTTTTCTATAAAAGCCCATTCTAGCCTATCATAGGCCTTTTACATATCAATTATAGATGTCATTATATTAGAACTATCCTAATTTTTGTTCATTGAATGAAACATTTCATGGGCTATGACAATGTTGTCATTAATTTGCCTATTGGGTATGAAAGTACTTTGGAAATGAGAGATGATGTCATCCACGAGGGGTTTCATCCTATTAACTAGAATTTTTACAATAATCTTGTAGGTAATGGTTACTACTTGATAACTATTTGTCTATTTCTTCTAAATCGCATTATGACAATGTCCTGAAAAATGGGTGTTGGATAATTAATGGGAAGTACTTTGTTTTAGCCCCTTGGAAGGAAGGTTTCAACCCCTCAAAGCAGAACTTGAGGTGGCTGACTTATGGGTTAGGCTGTCGGGCCTCCCTCTTGAATTTTGATTGTGGGATGACCTTGAACTTATCCTTAGAGATGTAGGAAAGGTGACCAAGCTAGATGGTGATACCAAAAATATGAGATGCACAAATTTCCCAGGGATACGTGTTTGGATTAGCCTTGCAAGACCTTTTGTTTTAACAATCCCTCTCACTTCCGGTGGGGTTGAATAGCCCATAAGGGTCTTTTATAAGAACATCATTGTTAGTAAAAAAAGGAACCTAGATCTGAAATTCCAAAATGATGGAAATAGGTTGCACATTGAAAAGGGAAAAGGTAAGTTGGGATCGAATAAGAAAACAAATTGGCTTAATGCTAGAGGCCAAAGGTTTGTTCGTTCCAGAAATCTTGCAAAAACAAGTTTTCTTAATGCTGGCCATACAACTATTGTTCCAAATGCACACAATAAGACTCAACAAAAGTGGTAAAGAAAAAAAAATCCAATGTGAGTAAAATGGGTGGTTCAACAAACATGATTTGTGACCTAACAAGGCTTAAGAATACAATCAAAGAATAATTTTCAAGTGACCATGATGCTGAAATGGAAGGGATGGAAGGGATGGAAGAGGATGGAGACAGCCTAGAGGGTGAAGACTATGAAGACGACAATCTCCTAGATGAGGAGTGGGAAGAACACAAAGGTAATGAAGGCCTTGAAAATGTAAGATTGATGTTATAATGGCAAATGAAAGATTAGTGCATACTCTGATCCATGATGTTTCAAATGATAAGACTCGGTTTTGTACTTTTATGTACGCCCCTCCCAATAAGTCTAACCAAAATGTTGTATGAGAATGGATAAAAAATATAGCAGATAATACTAATGGCCCTTGGTGCATTATGGGTGGTTTTAATAATTTCAAATCCAATGAAAATAAAAGAGGGGGAAGGTGTGTGCTCCCTAGTCAAACTAGGAATTTTAATGAAATGATTGACTATTGTAACCTTATTGAACTAAACATGATGTATCCTATCTTATGGATGGTATGAATTAGCCTCCCATGAGATCCATAGAAATAGGTAGGAAGTTCCCTAATTGACCACCTAGCAAGTGAACCTGAAATCAGATTCGGTGCTCACAAAATTGTGCTAATATCTCTTTTCAGACATGCATTGGAAACATCTTCTCATGAATAAAAGGATATAAGTATGGATATATTCTCAATGCATGACTGAAAAGGGCTATGAGAACGGTGTAACCACAATTTTGTGAGGACTGAATCTGCTCTTAGTGAACCTTTGTCCATTCTCCACCTTGATCTTCAAAAATCAAAACTAATACTAATTGTTTAATCTGATTATATGATCACTCTGGATCTGCTACCCGTAATCTGTTCCCACAGCCTTGTTCACATAACACCATCGCTGTGTATTAGGAACATCTCTCCATGAATGATAAGGGAGATATTCCCAATATGCTACTGTAAGGGATGTGGGAACAGCTAGTGGGAAGCAGATCCAAGCCCCAATGATATTGGAAAGGCAAGGCATGGCATCTAGGAAACTTATAAATAGGGCTATTAATGGACCAGATATTGGTCCAATCTGGCGTGGTCCAGTACGAGTCCATTACAGATGGATCAAGTCCAATCCAACCCAATGAATACTTTGGACCATTTTCGACTGGTCCAAATTCCAATTCAATGTTTGGACCATCCAAACTGTTTGAATTGGTTTTAATTTAGATTGGATCCAATCCAAATCTGGTCCATTGACACCCATACTCTTATCTTATGTCAATGAACCTAATATTGATTCAATCCGACCCAATCCAATATAAATCCATTATAAGTGGACCAGCTCCAATCCAATTAAAAAAAAAAAAAAAAAAAACTTTGGGCCATCAAGTCTGGATTGGTCAAATTCAATATGTCTAATTGGTCCATCCAATCCATTTAACCACCCAACCCAAACCTGGTCCATTGACACCCCCTACTTATATCCAATCAATCGGTATCATGAATGAAAGTGGTAACCAATAATCACTTTATCTATACTAGATTATAAAAGTGTGGATGTAGTGTGAAACCCTTTTTTTGGACTAAAATKACCCATATTTCTTTGTTTGAGAAAGGGTATAAAAGTCATTTTATTATAAYTTTAATGGCTATTAAAATGCCCATATTTATGTATTTAGTCCATTAAGGGTTGAAAATGTAACTTCAATTATTACTTTTTGATGGAGGGTGATTTGGCCCGACCTCGTAGCACGGGTACATGTGGGTGTGACCTTGCTCAAGCGATGACTCAGCGTGAAAGCATAGCAGGTACAGCCGCAACTCCGTGGGAAAGTCCCACCGAGTTCAGTTGGACAACTTGGCGGGATAGACTACTCGCCGGGAGCTGCCTAGCCCGCACCTCCTCCCCGAGACTAAGGCACCCCGAGCTGCCTCCGAGCTCGGGACCCCCTGACCTCTCCTAATATCCGAGCCCCTCCCAGTGGATCTCAGGCCACTCTTAGACAAAAACACACCGACCCGCTTCAAGATGCCCCGAGGTGAGGACACCTTGGGCCAAACAGCTCGACATAGCTTGCCACACGCGGCTCGCCGCTTATGGGATAGCCCGGCATAGGGTAACTCGTGAAAGAGTAGTTCGACATATCGTAGGAAAATCTCCTACCCGACCACCGTACTATTATGGACACACCGCCTGGTAGCGCACTGCGGCGCAGTCATAGGCAGCAGCACGCACCACGGGCCGCCCAGCAACACACACTGCCCAGCAGGCGCCGCACAGCAGCCTGGCAGCGTGCACAGCAGCACGCACCGCCCGGCAATGCACAGTACGCACTGCCTGGCAGCACGCAACATGCACCGCCCGACAGCGCGCAGCACGCACCGCCTGACAGCAGTAATAGGGCGGGGTCCA
Source organism: Nelumbo nucifera (assembly GCF_000365185.1). Next base: position 523,531 of record NW_010729338.1, read on the forward strand.
CTCGACAGCTCATCAGGGTGGGTCCACACTTATCTTACCACATCAGCTCCGCTCGCCAACTCACCGCCAGCTTATAGGCCTTYTGGAAGCGTTCCTCTCCAACAAAGAAAGAAGCTTTGAGGGAACCGCCACCACCAACAACCGCCGTCCAGACGGGGTGGAGACGTCCAGCGAACAGCAGACCGCTGCCCCAACAGCCGTTGTTATTCCCAAGTATAGCCAAAGCATATAGGCCTTCCAATAATACTTGAAACTTCACAATTCAATCCTATTATCACATATTTGGATGAGGTGTTTATATAATCAAATTTGGATTTTGCAATCTGTATCCTATTAATAATAAAAAAATAAAAACAAAAAATAAAAAATACATAAATTTTATAGAAAATTTTGGATATATTATTATTATTATGATGATGATGATGATGATGATGATGATGATTATTATTATCTAGAATTGCCACGTGCAAAGCACATGCACACTTACTAGTGTTTATAAAAAATCACAATGAAAGAAGGGTTCTGATTGGTTTTGGGTTGGGCTAACCCCAAATTATAGGTATTATTATTATTGTTGTTGTTGTTGTTGTTGTTGTTATTATTATTATCATTATCTAGAATTGCCATGTGCAAAGCACATGCACACTTACTAGTGTTCATAAAAAATCATGGTGGAAGAGGGGTTCTGATTGGTTTTGGGTTGGGCCAACCCCAAATTATTGGGTTTAGACATCAACTCGGAATTTTTTTGGTAATCACCTCAACCAGTTGTAACTTGTAACCCTACAAGCCAGGAAACCTGTCTTACCAACCTGATTTTCTAGTCCCCATAGACCATAGCCARTCCAGTCTGTAATCCCATAAACCAAGCCCAAACCAGTACCAATACACAGGGTGACTAGGGTTAGGTTTGACCGGTTCGTATTGTGCCTGACGTAACCTGATCCAAGTTGTTGCTACTTGCTAATTTCTATTAGGGGTGTCCACGGTTCGGTTAACCGAACTATGACACTTTTTTGTAAACCAAACCGGTGGTACYGGTTTTTCTAATTCTCCAAACCGAAATTGAACCGATGCCACCRGTTAATCGGTCTGCTGGTTTTGGTTTTTGACCAGTTTGGTTCTTCAGTTTTTCAATTTTTTATATTTATAATATATATTATACAAATATATGTATAATATTATATAATAAATAATAAATGATATATAATATATTATAAATATTTAAAAAATATAATATATATAATATATTTATAAATAGATCATTATAAATATAATATAAGTATATATTTATATATATAATGAATATATATTTATATATAATACATACAAAATGTGATATATATTAAAAATATATATAAAATATACATAAAAATATATATACYGGTCGGTTAAGTTAATCATCGGTTTTTTTTAGATTAATAACCAAAAACCGAATCGGTCCTTCGATTTTTCAAAAATCCCGAACCGAAATATATACCCCCAGGTCCCAGCGGTCCACCCCGCCCTCCTGCTTCTAATTTATTTTTTTTYCRCAATTTTTTTTTGTTTATTGGATTTTTCCCATCTTCTTCTTCTTCTTCGTAACACAAGAAAGAAAACCAGAAAAGGAACGGGCAGAGGGAAAATATAACAATAATTTGAGAAAATCAAACAAAGTAGAGCGGAGAAAAAGGAAATGTCTTATCTGCTCCTTCATCAACTATATCCGCACCAGCCACTGCCCCCTTCCTCAACGTCGTCCATGGCCCATCTCCATCTAGGTACAGCCCTCTTCGGAAACTTCTGCAATTCATGTTCAGTTGCCCGCAGAGGATCTCAACCACCGAATTTCATCAACATCCTGCGCTCCTCTCCACYGAATTCTTCAACTATAAGGTGCATGGCAAACCCTCGACGGGTGAAAATGGTTGCCAAACAAATAAGGCGCGAACTCTCTGACATGCTCCTCACCGACAAGGTCCTTCAGTACGCTGTTCTCCCGGAAGCCGCACTCGGCGCCGACCGTTACTTGTCTTCCCTCACCACCATCTCCGACGTCGAGGTCTCTGCTGACTTGCAGGTAACCTTCGATGGATATCACCAGCTAATTAGTGAGCAGACAACACAAAACCCCAGATTGTGATAGTTGATTCAATTCAATGTGCAATGAACGGAATCCAATATCAAGTGGCAATCTGGAGAGAGATTATGATACTGATAATCCAGATGTCATTTAGTTGTGACATCAGGAGGCTTCTGTTTTTTGAGTTTTAATTTTATTGAAAAAAAGCATACTTCCAAGTTCTAATGATTCTCGCTTTGAATTCCGTGGTTTTATTGCTTATGTACACATTTTTTTTTTTTATCAGCAACCACAAAGAATAGATTTATTAAATTAAAGGAGGAAGATACAACAAGGAGTTGTGAACCATAAGCATGCCCAATACAACATTAGTGCCCAATACTAGCCACTAATGTTGGCTCCCTCATCCCCGATTACCACTCCAATACTTAGGGACCCAGGTTACCCATACTACTACCATCAAAGTTCAGATTCTTCCAACCAACCATTGCTGGAGATCAGACCTTAGGGGTTTTTGTTTCCTAGAAGAAGAGCTTGCAACTGCCCCCCAATTCCGGAAAATTTCCTCCACTCCAAAGTCTGAAAGATGTTTCAAGGTTCTTATGCAATGAGAAACTTCAAGAATAATACAATCAATTAGCACCTCCAAGCTTCTCTCCTTGAAGATTCTTGCGTTTCTCTTTTCCCACACTGTCCAACAAACTACTTCCCTTGTACATCTCCATAAAATCCTACTCTTTTTTCGTGCTACTCAAAATAGAGGGGATAAATACTTAATTAGTCCGTCCAAACTGGCAGGAGTGTTCCTCCTACAACCAAAAAGAGAAAAAAAGAACATTGCCAAATACAACAAACAAAGGGACAGGAGTTAAGAGGTGGAAAGCGGTTTAACCACTTAATTTACACAAAAAGCACCAGTTAGGGGATAAGGCCCAATTTGGTCTTTTCATTTGCAACAAGTCACAAGTTTTATGCATCAATGGAACACTTCCCAGCAAAATGCACTGACCTTTGGAGGAATAGGAACACACCAGGTTTCTTTCACAGGGAAAGTGGGTGGAGAGGAAGTAGAAATGGGGGAGCTGAATAGAGATTTACAAGAAAATTTCCCAACGGGGGAAGGGGACCACCACCGAGCATCCTTCACATCATTGACAAGGGTCACTAACTCTAGAACATTCAACAAATTAGACACCAAGTGGGATTTTTGACTCTCTTAGATTTCTGGTAAGCCCCAAATTTCCAATTCAACCCAAAAGAGGAAGGGCAAGGGTTCAAAAAAGTTATCCACAGGTTTACCTTTGAAACTGGGAAGAACAAAGAGGGAGGGAAAGACATCTTTCAAAGGGGAATCACCCACCCACACATCTTATTTTACTACTAGAAATCATTGAAATTGAATCATTTTGGGGATGGGGTTGGGCCATACCACCCACACATCTTCATATTCAATGGAGTGTGTAATACTAATATGAAGTTATAATTCGGGCTAGATATTATTATATTTTTATTGCTTTCACTTCCCTAACCCCATCCCCATAAAAAATAGAAGGGAAGGCTTTAACTTGCTTTGATTAGAGTACTTTCAATCATGTAGTATCCATGCTTATATGCTTAGTTTTTTATAGGCCACTACATTATGTATATCATTGTTTCCCAATAGGATTTGTTAATCATTGTCCCTTATGATTTCTGTTTTAAGTTTGGAGATTCCCTTCCAAAAGAAAAAGAAAAAAGAAGCTAAAGTGACCAATGACAATGTATGAAAGGAAAATGTGAGCAACATAAATAGAAATTTTCATAAAAAAAGAACGCCAAGGGGTGTCGTTGCTTTGTCCATGATTTGTCCCCTACTCGTGGTAAGTTTGATCCTCGTGCCATTCTCTATGTTTTTCTTGGTTATCCTTTATATCAAAAGGGTTACCATTGCTATGATCATGCCTCATGCAAGTACTATGTCTCCATGGATGTATCATTCTTTGAAAGTCAACATTTTTTCTTGGTTTCTCCTCAGGGAGAGATAGGGTTGAGGAGGAGAAACACACTCAGGCTCAAACTCAATTACCTCTTCTTCCTGATCCTCTCCCATTTCGTGTCTTTATTCGCCACCATAAGAGCCAGCAGAATTCAAGAGCCATGGAACTTGAAACTATGCAACCATCATCATCAGACTCTCCAGAGGCAGATCTTCCTCATCAGTCAGATACACTTGTTCCCATTGATATGTCTGAACCTCTTGATATTGATTCCCCTATTATTAATGATCTTAATGTACCTATTGTTAAGAGAAAGGGTGTTAGGTCTTGTACTACTAATCATCCTATCTCTCACTTTGTGTCCTATGGTCATATTTCACCTTCATATCGTGTGTTCTTTTCCTCCGTTGATAGTGTTTCTGTTCCTAAGAATGTGATAGAAGCTTTATCCAAACATGAATGAATAGGTACAATGAAGCAAGAAATTAATGCCTTATACAAAAATGGCATCTGAGAGTTGGTGGATATTCCTGAAAGAAAGGAACCAGTGGGTATTCACAGTGAAGCATAGGGCTGATGGTACGGTAGAAAGGTACAAAGCCAGATTGGTGGCCAAAGGATTTACACAAGTATATGGAGTAGACTATGTAGAGACCTTTGCTCCAGTAGCCAAGATGAATTCTATCAGAATCATCCTTTCACTAGCAGCTAATCTTGATTGGGAATTTCACTAGTTGGATATTAAAAATGCATTCTTGAATGGTGACCTAGAGGAGGAGGTTTACATGACTCAACCTCTAGGTTTCTGTGCCAAAGGTAGTGAGAAAAAGGTGTGTAGGTTAAAAAAATCATTATATGGGTTGAAACAATCACCTTGGGCCTGGTTTAGTAAGTTTCATTTAGCTGTACAACAGATGGGGTTCAAACAATGCTAGTCAGATCATACTTTGTTTGTGAAGAAAAGTAAAGGGAAAATTGCAGCTTTAATTGTGTATGTTGATGACATAGTGGTCACAGGAGACTGGAAGACTGAAATATAGAAGCTGAAGAAATTCCTAGCCACTCAATTCGAGGTGAAAGATCTAGGCCCCTTACGTTATTTCCTTGGGATTGAAGTCGCCTGTTATCAAAAGGGTACATTTATTTCCTAAAGGAAATATGTACTAGATCTATTAGAGGATGCAGGCAAGTTAGGGATGAAGCCAATTGATTCACCAAATGAACCCAACCATCAGCTAGGAGACAGTCAGGGGGAGTTTTTGAAAGATGTGAAGAAGTTCTAGAGACTTGCATGGAGACTTCTATATTTGTCTATGACCAGACCTGATATTGCCTATGTAGTGGGTGTCCTTAGTCAGTTCATGCATAACCCTAAGACAACTCACTTTGAAGTTACAGAAAAGATCCTTAAATACCTTAAAAAGTTCCAGGAGCTGGTTTACTATTTCAAAAACATAGATATTTGAAAGTTGAGGTGTATAGAGATGCTGATGGTTGTCTTAGTTTATTTGAAGGTCACAGGAGACTGGAAGACTGAAATATAGAAGCTGAAGAAATTCCTAGCCATTCAATTCGAGGTGAAAGATCTAGGCCCCTTACATTATTTCCTTGGGATTGAAGTTGCTTGTTGTCAAAAGGGTATCTTTATTTCCTAAAGGAAATATGTACTAGATCTATTAGAGGATGCATGCAAGTTAGGGGTGAAGCCAATTGATTCACCCAATGAACCCAACCATCAGCTGGGAGACAGTCAGGGGGAGTTTTTGAAAGATGTGAAGAAGTTCTAGAGACTTGCATGGAAACTCTTATATTTGTCTATGACCAGACTTGATATTGCCTATGCAATGGGTGTCCTTAGTTAGTTCATGCATAACCCTAAGACAATTCACTTTGAAGCTGCAGAAAGGATTCTTAAATACCTTAAAAAGTTTCCAAGAGCTGGTTTACTATTTTAGAAACATGGACATTTGAAGGTTGAGGTGTATAGAGATGCTGGTGGTTGTCTTAGGTTATTTGAAGGTCACAGGAGATTGGAAGACTGAAATATGGAAGCTGAAGAAATTCCTAGCCACTCAATTCGAGGTGAAAGATTTAGGCCCCTTACGTTATTTCCTTTGAATTGAAGTTGCCTACTGTCAAAAGGGTATCTTTATTTTCTAAAGGAAATATGTACTAGACCTATTAGAGGATGCAGGCAAGTTAGGGGTGAAGCCAATTGATTCACCCAATGAACCTAACCATCAGCTGGGAGACAGTCAATGGGAGTTTTTGAAAGATGTGAAGAAGTTCTAGAGACTTGCATGGAGACTCTTATATTTGTCTATGACCAGACTTGATATTTCCTATGCAATGGGTGTCCGTAGTCAGTTCATGCATAATCCTAAGACAACTCACTTTGAAGCTGCAGAAAGGATCCTTAGATACCTCAAAAAGTTTCCAGGAGCTGGTTTACTATTTCAGAAACATGGACATTTGAAGGTTGAGGTGTATACAGATGCTGATTGAGCAGGGGTAGTCGATGACAGAAAGACTACATCTACCATTAGGTATTGTACCTTTGTGGGAGGAAACTTAGTCACCTAGAGAAGTAAGAAGCAAAGTGTGGTGGTTAGATCCAGTGCTGAAGCGGAACTGGGTTTTGTAGTTAACAAACCTATGTCACTCTATTGTGACAATAAAGTTGCTATCAATATTGCTGCTAACCCAGTCCTCCATGATAGAACATAACATATTGAAGTGGATAAGCATTTTATTAGAGAAAAACTTGTGAGTGGAGAAGTGTGATATGCCAGTTCAAAAGAACAACTTGCAGACATCTTCACCAAGGGCCTTCATCATGTGTGGCATAATAATTTGTGTGACAAGTTGGGCATGATTCACATCTATGTCCCAACTTGAGGGGGAGTGCTGGAATGTTTATTTTACTTTTTTATGTTTGTATTCTGCTGAGTTAGGGTCTGTTTGGTCTAACTAAAGTAGTGTTTTTATCATTGTTTATGTACTCTAATTGCAGCAGGGGCAAAAGGGTTTTTTCCCTTTTAATTATGGTTGCCCTATATATGATAATGTAAGCTGGCACTGCCAGCCAGATATGAAGACTCCAAATCCTTTCTCTTCTCTTCTCCCTTCTCTCCTCTCTCTCCCTTCTCTTCTTCTTACTTATTTTTCCGCTTCTCTTCTGCTAATACAAGAAAAAGGTGATAAGAAATCACCCAGAAGGAGGAGCAACCGCAGCAAAAACAAAACCAAGCACCTCTTATTTGGAAACATCTAAAACAATCACCCTTGTTACCAACACTTAAGTCTCAAACAGGACTTGGTATGCTGTTTTTACAAGTCATTCTGTACATGCCATTTTCTTGGTTAATTGCTCATTTTAATTTTCTTTCCATTTATGGTTAAGGACATTCATCCATGCCATTTTTTTAACTCAGAAACCTCCTAGGTGAATCCAATAAGTGGTGGTTCTGACTCCTTGAGCATGTGTCATGCATATGACATGAGCAGAGATTATTTTTTGGTTGCCATCCTTAACTGAGTATTGAACTCATTCTCTGTTTCTGTTTTAGGTTACTACGAGAAAGCTATTTCATTGTGAGTATGATTTTTGCCTTGATGAACAAATCATGTTTTTCAGAGTACTGAGGCAATGCCTGTTCTCCTGTTTAGGTGGTTAAAGTTTATGTATCTGTATTTGGTGATGAAAGAGGTAGAGAGGTTGCTATTGCTGGGCTGAAATCAAAGGCCAAGTATGTTCGCAGTGAGTTGGGCAGGCGTATGAAATTGCGGTTGACTCCTGAGATACGTTTTATTGAAGATGAGTCTCTAGAGAGAGGAAGCAGGGTAAACTTTCATTTTTTTTTTGTTTTTCATTCAGTTAAATACCTGCTATTTAAGAGCACTTTGAATAAGATCTGTTTAATCACTTTCTATGCCCAATAAGATCTCCCTATTACTTTCTATTACAACTTGTGATGTCTCCTAACTCCCAAGAAAGAAAGACTGACACAATTATCATGTCATCATGTTCTTTTCCCCTATCATCCATGAACTGATCTGACATTTAGGTATTATCAAGGATCAAATCAATCAGATTAACTGTTTAGGATGTCCTATGAAAGACCCATCACCAGTAGGTCTGCACACAAGTCCCATGCACAGCAAGTACTTCATGAATGATAATTATGGTCCATAAGGTGGAGTGTAATTTTTATCAACTGTATGTCTACTTCAGGAGGCAGTGGCCATTGTGTGGTACAATGGTAAAATGCCACACAATAGGTTAGATGCTGTGAATGACCATTTCATTCTAGAAAATTCTGAAGGTTAGGTTTGCACGTGGTCCATCCCTCCCAAAACTCTAGATAGTTAGGACCAACGTTGGCAATGGCCCTTAGTCCACTTCAGGAGTCATGTAAGCTATGACTTCAGAGGTGGTCAGATGGTGTACCTGTTTTCTATTTGTTTGGTTCCGGATACATGCTTTGATAAATGATTCCTGTATGTGTAGCTTTAGTGCTTGAACTGGATTATTCATCTGGTTTCAGTGCACTGCTTCTATGGTTGACCTGACTCCCATACTATGGTCTCTCCCAGTTGAATCCAGGGGACATGGCTTACTTTGGATCATCATACATTCAATCATGGAATTCCTTTGTTCTTTGATTATCCTGGCAGATGAATTATGCATATGGAAGCTGCATATTCTCTTTTTGTGAAGCTGATAAACTGATATAATATGATTTTCATGACAATGAAATCATTTATGTGATGTCTGCTTCTATATGGTTAATAGTGGCTGTGTTTGTTTCCAATTTGAAAGGGGAAGAAAACATTTGGCCATAGAAAAGGCAGAAACACAATTGGAATTTTATAGATTGAAAACATATCCTAAAGTCATAATTCAATAATTTTGGTTAATCACTTTTCCTTATATTCTATGTGGCATTTTGTAGCATTAAGAGATTAAGTTACAAAATCATCATGGACCGGTTCACATTCATATATTAAGCTAGGGTGATTTACTTCCTGGTGGAGTACTGACTGATTGTTTTATTCCATGGCAGGTGATTGCAATACTGGATAGGCTAAAGAATGAGAAAAAGAATGCAGAAAGTCACGATGAAGGGAAATCTCAATCATCTGATCTGTCTGAAGATGATAGAGATTGGGATGTTGATGACCCTGATGATGGCATTATTTATATAAAGTAGCTGCTCATGGTTAGTTGAAGTATGCTTGGATTTTGGACTCAGACATAGTTTTACAGCTTCACAGGTTAGTCTAATTTAAAGGAAAAATTACAGATATAGATATTGAAATTTCAATACCAACCGAGTATAGCATGTCAAAATGTCAACATGATTTCCTTGTTCTAGAATATCTTACAACTGGTAGTGGAAGGTCAAAATGTCAACATGATTTTTCCATTAAATTATGACAGGCTGGTAGTGGAAGGTGACTCTAAACTGGTAATAGGTTGGTTGAAGGAACCTGAAATGGTAATTTGGAAATATAAAGAGTATATAAAGGATTTAAGTGGCTGGTCAGAGATATGATAATCTCAGTCCAATGGGAAAGGTGTTCAGCTAATGGGATGGCTGATTTTTTTGCAAAATGTAGGGTGCATAGATCTGATTTATTTTGGGCTCAGTTGTAATCTTGTTTCCAGCTGGGGCTGCATCTCGCGCTTCTCCTGGATGTACTCTGTAACCTTGTGATATTTCTTCTAGTTTAATAAATTTTCTATCATCAAAAGAAAAAAAAAATCTTACAACTAGGTCCTATTTTAAATCCTACAGCTACCACTTTTATAAAAATTTCATTCTTAGACCATTTACCCAATTGAAAAAAAATCTGAACCTTTCCTCTTCCCAACTAAATGCTCCTGATTCGTTTTTTTCTTCGTAAATATGCTTTCAGGAACAACTTATTTTCTCTGTTTCACCATTCAAAATCAAGAAATTGTAATGATGAGAATGTCAAATCTCCCTTCTGTTGACAAAACTTTGCAAGGCTATAACTCACAAAATGATATTATCCTCAGGTGATAGCATCAGCAACCTGATGAAGAATTCAATACCATTAGAAGCCATAGGTAGAAAATTATGGAACTCAGCAAATGAATGTGTAGCAGAGAAGAGGAAAGAGTTTGGTGTGCAAATTGGATTTAGAGAAGGCCTTTGATTTTGTGCATTGGTCTTTTCTCTAAAGATAATGGAGAAAATTGGCTTGGGGGAGCAATGGAGGATGTGGATGAAGGGGACCCTCTATCTCCTTAGTTCAGTATTCAATTTTAATTAATGGTGTGGCCAGAGATTATTTCCCAGCAAAACGAGGTATGGGACAAGGGTACCCTCTATCCCCTTTCCTTTTCACCCTAATTGCTGATGTTTTCATTAGGATGATCTTGAAGGTTGATCAGAATAATCTGGTTAGAGGATGGAGGGTAGGAAGACATGAGGTGGAAGTCACACATTTGCAATTTGTAGATGACAACATTTTATTTTGCGAGGGAGGCAATCAAGAGAATATAAGAAACTTGCGAGATCTCATTAGTTCTTTTGAATCTGTCTCCAATTTGAAGAATGGGGGAAAGAGTTGTATAGCAGGGATAAATTTGGATGGAGGAAGTATGAGAGAGCTAGCTGAGATTTGGGGTGTGAGGTTAAACAATGGCCATTGGAGCATTTAGGGCTTCCGTTGGGAGGGACCCAAGATCCAATGCCTTTTGGAAGCCAATAGTAGAAAGATTCACAAAGAATTTGTTACTATAGAAGAGGAACTACTTATCCCTAGGTGGGAGAATAACTTTGATTAGAGCAAACTTAGCTAACCTACTAGTCTACTTCCTTAAACCTTTAGAATTCCAGCTAGGATAGCAAGACAACTAGAGAAATTTACGAGGGATTTTCTTTGGGAGTCGAGGGATATAAAAAGGGACCATCTAGTAAAGTGAGAACAAGTTAGCTAAACAAAGGAGAAGGTAGGTCTAGGGTTGGGGAACTTAATGCACAAAAACACTTTTCTGCTAGGCAAGTGGCTTTGGAAATTTCCTTTGGAAGAGGATAGGCTGTGGACCTTGTGGTATAAGGTTATAGAAAGCATTCATAGGCTGATCATTGATGAACAATGGCTGGTATGCAAAGGTAACTTCTTCCTCAAACTCGAGCTCTCCTTGGGAAGCAATTCATGAGGTATATCCAACCTTTATTAATTTCATCAGGTTTGATGTGGGATTAGGGTCTAGGGTACTCTTTTGGGAAGACCTTTGGTAGAATGAAACTCCTTTTTGTTCTCTCTTCCCTGATCTGTACTTAGTGGCTGATTATAAGTCAAAACCTATCTCAAACTTTCTCACCTTTTCTCATTCTGGTTTGAGCTGGGACTTTGGTTTTAGGAGGGGGTTGAGGGATAATGAGTGTGAGACACTTGTGTGTTTGCTGGGCAAACTTAAGCTAGCCTTCTTGGTTCAAGCAATGGAGGACACTAGAGTTTGGTCTGCTGCCTGTATCTTTACATGTGCTTCTTTTTTTAAAACCCTTGTGCAACCTCCTGGGGGGGGGAGAATTTCCCGATGAAAGAGATATGGAGTAAACTGTTAAGGGCCTGCGAATAGGATCTCGTCACAGGTCGGTTAACGGGGAAAACTTCCTGTTTTCCCTTGTTTCTCCCTTTTCTCGAGGAACCTATCTTTAGTGCCTTAATGGTGATTTGTTAAAGAGATCACCAACTCTCCTTTGCTCTTTCTTGATTGAAAATATCGATAATTTTATTGAATATCATCTGCTCCTTTAAATAGGAAATTACAAGAAGATAAGAGTCCTTCTTTAGGAACACTTCCTAACAACATTTATCTTTAAATAATAATAATGCT
>NW_010729338.1:549708-564875 GCF_000365185.1 Nelumbo nucifera
CAATTACTCCTAGAATCTCTCACAATTAGGGATTGATTAAATCTTTCCCTTAATCCTAGGATATGACTTTCCTAATTTTATTCAAATCTAATCTTTCCTAAATTTATTCAAATCTAATCTTTCCTAAATTTATTCAAATCTGTAATCAATCAAATCAAATCTGTAATCAATTAAATCAAATCTTTCTAAATTTGCAGCAAATCATATCTTTCTTAATTTGCTGCAAATCATATCTTGTCAACAGTGTGTTAATACATTCTATTATACACTATATATATCATTTCTACTTTGCTTTAATGTTTTATTGTTGAAATTTATAAGATTGAAGGGTTTTGAAAAGAGAAGAAAGAGTAAATAAATTGAAGTATAGAGAGGTTTTTTTTTCTATTCTCTCTCCCTCTCATCAATTAAATAAAGTAGCAACTCCATCCTTATTTTTTTTTTCTATTTTACTTTCCTGTTGATTTTTTATCTTACAAAGTTAAATAGCCTTCTTTAGTTGCTAATTGATATGAAATTGCTCTATTAAATACTTATTATAGTAGTATTATTTTTGAAAATAATGAAATTAATATATTTTGAAAGATTTTTATCTTTTAGATATGATAATTTGCCTTGTTTTTAGAGGAAATTTAATGTTCTTAATAAAGAGACTTACTATTGTTTCAATTAATATGCATGTTGAATGGTATATAAAACTAGGGAATTAGCCAAAAGCCAATTCCTTATATTATAAAATTTTTACAGCCTAGGCAACTAGGTTCCCTAGTGTCACCCAGAATCGCCTAGATGCCTTGACAACTATGATAGGATCTATATTCATGAGGGTTTGACAAAAGTTTTAATGCTGGTTGCCAACCTGATGCAACCCTCCTTTAGGCTTGGGACTGGCAGTTTAAGACAAGCTCACACTAGCGGAGTTTCAATGGTGAAACCCTTGTTTTTTGACTAGTATTGTCATGGTTGTTAAAGTGCCAAGGCAAGGCTAGGCAATAGGGGGCTCCTTGTTGCCTAGGTGGGCGTCTCAGCATTGCCTAGGCAATGGGTTTTTAAATAAAAATCTTGAATTGGATAATTCCCTAGGTTCTATAGCAACCAACAACCATCTTTCATTAGTAATTATTAATAATCTTCATTAAAATTATAAACTGCATATTAAAACTAGAGAATTAACATATTTTTTATTGGTATAATGTAACTTCGTTTTTTTGGTTCACATGTAACTTTATTGATTTGAAAAAAGAATTAGATATGTTTAGAAGAATGATAAGGTGCCAATCACCTCAAAGTGGTGACTTTTCCCCCACTTTCTATCCCCCAAATTGTTTGAAATCATGTTACAATTAAGACCCATCATAGAAAATCAACATATTCATGAGAAGAAAAAGAAGAAAAAAAAATCAGAAACTATTGGGGCTGAGCCCTGTTTTTGTCCTAGAAAAAGGGGAAAAAGGAAAGCATATACCATCATGTGTGTGATTGAAGCCTAACAAATAAGAAATTAATAGAAAGAAACTAGAATATAAACTCACAAAATGAATAATTAAACATTTCCATTTGATTACATGTAAAATGAAGGAAAGCAAACTATTTCCACAGAAAATGCTATTAAATGTACATAAAATGACTATTGAAAATAAAAGTGGGTATTCATTGTAGTAAAAGGGCATTCATTGCAAGTTTTTGCAAGTCACTTTCTGAACAGAGGGTTGGTCTTCCTAATTCAAATCTAATGATGCCCATCTACTTCTTTCTTAACCATTCAGGTCTGTTCTCCAAGTTGAGCCAAAACCAGAAAAAACTAGGCAAATATCTTATGTCCTATTGAATACAGTTTTCTGAGGAATCATTCTTTTTCATTTGTTTTGTTTTCTGGGTGTTAATTGTAGTAAAATGGCATTCATTGTAAGTTTTTGCAAGTCATTTTCTTAACAGAGGATTGGTCTTCTTAATTCAATTATCATGATGCCCATCTACTTCTTTCTTAATGATTCAGGTCTGTTCTCCAAGTTGAGCCAAGACCAGAAAAAACTAGGAAAATGTTTTGTTTCCTTTTTTTCTTTTTTGATTGGAAACAGTGACTTTCATTAAGGATATCAAATTACATCTTGCACTGTCAACCACTCAAACAAAGAGTGACATCAAGAATTACTGTACAGCCCAAAAAAAGTTTTCCCCAAAGGTCCCTTGTTTTGCCAAGCTATCTTCCACAGAATTTGCTGATCTCCTAACCCATTTGAAAATTACTCCAGCTTCCCTTGCCAAGCAGATTATTTCCCTTATTTGCTGTCTAAATTGCCATACACCCAAACTCTTTGTTTGCGGCCATCCTATTATCAATTTAGAGTCCCCTTCCACCACCAAGTTCTGAAATCCCCATTGTTTTGCAAATCTCAGGCCTTGTAGTATAGCCAAAATTTCAGCTCTCGTAGAGTCTCCCACTCCTATGAGACCAGAATATAGTGCAACCATTTTGCCCTCCCCATACCTAAAGACTCCCCCAACTCCTGAGGGTCCTGGGTTACCCATGGAGCTTCCATCAAAGTTTAATTTGACCCTTTGTTGTGCTACAGGTGTCCAAGAAGGCTGAGGGACAGGCTGTTTGGCTGAAGAGTTTGCCACTGCTGACCATCCCCTTTGTAAATCATCCACTGAAAAGTCTTTAAGTAAGTCACTTACTTTCAGCCAATGTATGACTTCAATGACTAAGCAGTCAATAATTTGTTCTGTTGTTCTTTATGCCCCTTGGAATATTCTGTTATTCCTTTCTTCCCATAAAGACCAGAGAATGGCTGCTCTTGTTGCCCTCCACATCACTCTCCCCCTTTTCTTTGATAGGAGGAAGAAGCTTGGGTTGAAAAGACTTGTCACATCTGGAGGAGAGGTCCACCTGTAGCCAAATAAGGAAGAGAACTAATTCCACACACAAGAAGCAAAGGGACAAGAAAGTAATAGATGTGTAACTGTCTCACCATTTCCCAAACAAAGGCAACAAACATGAGGGGAGAGGCAATGATTTGGCCTTCTTTTCTGTAAATTATCCAGAGTATTAATTTTCTGGAGCACCACCTCCCAACAAAAGGCTCTTATTTTGGGGGGTACAGGATTACATCAGACTTCCTTTGTAGGAAAGGAGCCTCCTGGGTGCGAGGAATGAAGGAGGGCGGAGAAGAAAGAGGCACAGGTATAGGAGCTAGAGGGGGATTCTGACCAGATTCTGTTGGCCTGGAAAGAGGGGTCCAGGAATGCAGTATTAAGAAGGGAAATTAGTTCATCTACTAAACCCATTTCATGTTCCCTTAACCCTCTCCTTCATCCTAGATCCCAGTAGTTTTAATTAACAAGCAATGAAGAGATCACTTTCCCTTTATTGAGGGACAAAGAAAAAGTAGGTGGAAATCTGTCTTTGAGAGGAATGTCCCCAAGCCAGATATCCTCCCAGAACCGAACTTTGTTATCCATACAAGCATCACACCTAACCAGCTGAAGGAAAGACAGTGGCAAATTGTGAATTCCTTTCTAGGGAGAAGCTCTTGTTGCCCTAGTATCAAGGCCAGTGTCCCATTCGTTGTCTGCCATGCCATGGATGCTTACGATGACCTTATGCCATAAGTTGTCTTGTTCCAAGGGAAACCTCCACAACCATTTACCCAGCAATGCCAAATTCCTAAGTTTAATGTTTCCTACCCCTAGGCCTCCACTATCCCTACTCCTTGAAACCACCTCCCATTTTACCAAATGATCCTTTCTCCAGTTTATTGGCCACTTTTAAGGGGATCCTAAAGGTTGAGAGGTAATAGACTGGAAAATTAGTCAATGTTAACTTTGTTAGGGTTATTCTACCCCCTAGAGAAATGTAGTTTCTCTTCCAGCCAGCAAGCCTTTTTGCGAATCTTTCTACTACTGGATCCCAGAAGCTGATAGAAGTCGGGTTCCCTCCCAAGGGTAGACCAAGGTACTGTAGAGGCCACTCACCTACTTCACAACACAACAATCTAGCTAAGCTTTCAACCTCTCCTCTCTCCTTAGCCCTGCTACACAACTTTGCTCCAGTTTACTTTGAGGTTGGAGACCTTTTCAATCAGGGAAACCATTCCTTTTGTGAAGGAGAAAAGGAGGAATTGACAAATGTTTTGTTTCCTATTGAATATTGTTTTCTAAGGAAATCATTCTTTTTCATTTGTTTTGTCTGCAGCCAAATTCAGCATAGATTGAAATTTTAGTACTATATTGACTAGCATCGTGGGAAAATATAATTCTGCATGCTGACTATGGAACGAATAGGGGTGATCATTTTCAGCCTGGCCTGCAATAGATATTTATAATAAATTATATGTATTTAAGATTACATATATTATATCTATGTTGCGCAAAACCCAGAAAA
Source organism: Nelumbo nucifera (assembly GCF_000365185.1). Next base: position 554,093 of record NW_010729338.1, read on the forward strand.
ATTTACATGGTTCGGTCTTTAGCCTATGTCTCTCACAGAAAATCCTAAACCCCAAATCAATGCAGCTGAGCTCTCTCTCATACTTTGTGCCCAAGACAATGAGATACATAAAAGAGAAAACTCCCAATAACTTAACATATTCAGGTTGGACCCATAAATAGAATGTGGGTCGAGTCTACATCCCCACACTCTCAGAGGATGACAGCCCAAGCCCTCCGCATCCACCACAGGCCTCAATGAAATTTTCCTTTAGGCTATGTTTGATTCGAAGGAAAAGGTAGGGTTCCCTACCTTTCCTTTCCTTTCCTTTCCTTTCCTTTCCCTACTTTTTCCTTCAAACCAAACACAGCCTTAATGAAAATAAGAATTTAGGATTCAAGGCAAAATTGAACATTATATATATATAAATATATATATATATATATATATATATATATATTCATGAGTTGACACAAGTCAATTCACATGAGAGAAAACACCATTTCTCTAGAGTTTATACAAGGATGAAGGCAAGGCCTTCATTCTAACTCCTGGGCAATGTGGGACTTGGGAACATTCATTATTGAGTATTGAGTAGACTACCATGTATTGATGCCCATACCCTATTTTTTGTGTCATAGGCCTAAAGCCAAGCCATGCTGAGCCCAGCTTGGGCCCATGCAATATATTTTTTCATGTATACACATCATATAATTTGAATTTTCATTAATAATTAAATTTTCATTATTGGATGCCATAGGCTCAAAAGCCTGGGCTGGCCCAAGGCTAGGTCCAGTCAAGGCCGGGCTTGGGCCTGGGCTATAACCCTTATCATAGGTACTAAGCCCAGCCTGACTAGCGGACCCATGATCACCCCAACCATGGAACATGTAATTTAAACTGTGTTGATTTTTCTGCTACCTTGTCATGGCGGGGCTGATCCAGTGGTGGATTCAAGTCTTTTAGAAGTGTCTTGACATTTTGTTTAATTGAGATTACTTAGAACTTAAATTTACAAGTTCTTACCTTGAATAAATTGTTACGTAATTAACATTATTTCATAATTTCTAGACCATGTTATTCTGATTTATCACATGCAGAGAATGATGTACTCTCAAAATACCCTTGTATATATTTTCTGCCCTTGTCCCTCATTTTAATAAAACTTCTTTCATGTATTATAAAAAAAAGAAGTGCCCATATTTTCTATGTTGAATAGATACCATAACTCCAAAATGTAAGTAAGCCTCTGAAAATTGTCGTTAGCAACATTCTGTTTGATCATCTACGCCTTCTCTTTTATTGTTAACAGTTAAAATTTTACCCTTATTTTCTAGAATCTTAACTTGCTTGTTTTAATTATTTGTTCAAATATTATGTTGACTCCGGTGTTTGTTTATGCAGGTTGTAGCTCCCTGGGTTGTCAGCTATTGGGCCATGACTCTGTAACTCGAACTACCAAAATTTTATGTGGTTCTTAATTCCTCCCCAGGTGTAGATGCGCTTATTTATGTTTCCGGCTTTCATTACCTGTAGTTAATGATTTACACCATTTAAGTTTTCAACAGGGAAGTTACAGCAATGGAATGGAAAGGGAAATCCTGGTGCTATGGTCTAATTGTGTGGGAGAAAAGAACACGGCAGATTAGAAAGCATGGGTTTGGAGTTGTATTTCCAGAACTACATTTATTTTGATTGTCCTTTCGTGTTTCCCATTCCTCTCATACTGGCACGGGACCATGGTGCTTACATTTGAAAAAACATGAGTCCAGAATGAGGTTCATTCATCAACAGTCTGAACTATGCACTTCAATACACATGAAACAATGTCAATCCCAAAAACGATGGTTAAGATATTCTATACAATCTGTAGTAAGAAGGGAGGTTCATGCCTATGGCCTTCTACTCTGTTTTCAAGCTTTAGGCTGAAACAGAATGTGTAAGCTTGAGCATGTGATTTGACTGATTCAGACCCGAGTATACCTGAACCTGATATCCCACTGGGTCATAGAGGTCAGACCAAAAGATCTTATGAATCAATTTGGGAAACATGGTATGGTAGTCTCATGTCTATGGCCTTATACTCTGTTTTCAAGCTTTAGGCTGAAACAGAATCTGTAAGCTTGAGCATGTGATCCGATTGATTCAGGCCAGAGTATACCTGATATCCCATTGGGTCATCGAGGTCAGGTCAAAAGATCTTATGAATCGATTTGGGAAACATGGTATGGTAGTTTTAAACTTGGAGGGACCAAGGTCTCATGGCTCAAGTTCGGTGCTGCAATTTGAGGACCGATCTTGGGCAAGCTCCATCTAAGAATCTAACTTGAGGTAGAAAACGTTAGAGGTATGATTCTAGGTACAAAATATAAAACGACTGGAAATAAAACCTAGTTCACATTATTGCAAAGGGCTAAGTTGGTAGAATTTATTTATTGGTATATTACATGGTGGGATTTATTTACTAGCAAATAGATCTGGTAATTGGGTTTGGTGGGTCGGATTTGGGTTGGGTCAAGAAACTGTGGGTTGATTTTGGGTCGGGTTGAATTTCAGGTTGGTTCAGTAAATGTTAGACCCTAATCCTAAATGTTCAAGTTAGGGTTGAGCAATGGGTCAATTCGGGTCATTCCTAAAAATAACAGAAATTTTATAAAATAAAAAAAAATACATGAAAAGTGTCAAAATTAAAAGAATTAACCTTAAAATTCCAAACATAAAATAAAAAAACTTGAACATTCAGCAATTCAAAGAGTAAACGATAAAGAGTAAATACTAAATAGAAAGATGAAAGAGAGAAAGCTTCTAAGAATACATAAATAGTCTCAATTAGACCTAACAATCGGGTCAGTGGGTTGACCCATGACCCAATCCAACCCAGGTTTTTTTGGGTCGGGTCAGGTCAGGTCATTCTCAACTTCAGGTAGCTAAATATGAGCCCCTAACAGGCCTAACCCTGTTTTTTCAGGTTGAGTTGGATTGGGTCAACTTTTTGCCAGGTCTACTAGTAAATCAGTTCCGAAGAACATTTATCCTGGTGGTTAATGTTAAATGTCCAGCACTCATGATAGGAAGCTGTCAATGGACTGGATATTGGGCCAATCCTATCCGGTCCAGTATAAGTCTATTACAGATGGGCCACGTCTAATCCAATCTGATGAATACTTTGGAGTTTGGACCATTCTGGACTGGTTCAATCATGTCTGGACTGACCAAACTATTCATTGGTTATAATTTACCCACATAAAATTTCACCTAAAACACCTCTTAATCTATATTACTACCCCTTACCAGCCCTTCCATATAGCCACGTGGCAGTCCCACTCCAACTCTCTCTCTCTCTCTCTCTCATGTTTCGAATCACTTAGCCAATCCCCTCCTAAAATTTCTCCTAGACTATCTCTCACCTAAAATTCCTCCTAAAATACCTAAATCTATATTACATGCCCAATAAACCATCTAAAAACCAAAAACGGGATTAAATTAAGGGTAAAAAACTTAAATCTCCCTTGAGGTTTGTCATAAATACTTATACCTCCCCTCTAATTTCTTATAGGACTTAAACCTCCCCTATCTAAATGAGATGCCATTGTATTTGACAGAATCGATAAAAATACACATTTATCCTTTATTATCCTTCTAATTTTGAAAGAGTACCATCAGCTTTATCATTTTCAAATAAGAATGATGGTTGTAGCTTGGTTCAACCTTTGTACAATTACTTTGAGGGTTGCTCACAAGAGTTGATTCACAAAGTTGATCTCATAAACATTTTGGGGTAATTTGATGTTAAATCAATTACACCAACTGAAATCGTGAAATCACATCCTTCTGTAGGTGGGAGGTTGTCAGAGAATGAAAATTTTAGATTTTCCCTATAAAACTATTCAAAATATTGAACCTAGGCTACCTGGGCTATAACAATGATGACAAAGAAACAACCATAAATCTTTAAAACTAAGGTGGCGTTTGATAACACTTTTCATACCTCTATACTCTGAAAATGTTACTTTTTAGACGTCAGAGGTGTTTGAAAGTGTATTTGAAAGTGTATTTGAATTTGGGTCTGAAAATTATTTTCAAATCTGAAATAATAAGACTTGGGCCAGGCACTGAATGCTTTAGATGTGTTTCAGACCTGGCCAAAATTCCAAAATACTTAACATGCTTGTGTTTCTCCCTCTCACTGTTCATCTTCTCCACTTGATGCAGCGACGAACCAGCGGCGGCAAGTGACTCCTTCGGTGAACCAACTAGCGGCAGTGAGTTCCGACCTTCTCCCTCCTCTATGGTCCCACGGCTTCCTTCCTCTATTTTTCATTTTCAATCACCGCTGCAACTCTCGACAATGGCGGCAAGTGACTCCTCCGGTGAACCAACGAAGACAAGTTCTGGCCTTCTTCCTTTGTGGTTCCACAGCTTCAGTCCTTTGTTTTTCATTTTTGATCGCCACTACAACTCTCGACAGTGGCGGTAAGTGACTCCTCCAGCTAACTAGTGGCAACGAGTGTCCTCTGTTTTTCATCATCATCATCATCATCTTCTTCTTCTTCTTCTTGTTCACTGTATTCATCTTTCTTCTCCACTGAGAAGATTTTATTTGTATGAATTATTTTAAATTTTATTAATTATTAAATATTTTAATAGTTTTAAGATATTATTTTTCTAATTATTAAATATTTTTTATTACTTTATGGACTTTATTACTATTTTCTTTATTATTTTAAATTTTAATCATTTATTTTTAATTTATAACTTATTCTTCTTTTTCTTTTGTGGTTCCACGGATTCTGTCCTCTGTTTTTCATTTTTGATCGCTACTACAACTCTCGACAGTGGCGGTAAGTGACTCCTCCAACTAACCAGTGGCAATGAGTGTCCTCTGTTTTTCATCATCATCATCATCATCATCATCATCATCATCATCATCTTCTTCTTCTTCTTCTTCTTCTTCTTCTTCTTCTTCTTCTTCTTCTTTTTCTTATTCATCTTTCTTCTCCACTGAGTAGATTTTATTTGTATTAATTATTTTAATTTTTATTAATTATTAAATATTTTAATAGTTTTAAGATATTATTTTTCTAATTATTAAATATTTTTTATTGCTTTATGGATTTTATTACTATTTTCATTATTATTTTAACTTTTAATCATTTTTTTTATTTTATAAATTTATATGTATTTTCATTTTTTTCTTATTTTAATTTATAACTTCATTTATATGTATTTTCTTATTTTAATTTATAAGTTCATTTTTTTCTTATTTTAATTTATAAATTTATATGTATTTTCATTTTTAACTTCATTTCTTTTCTTATTTTAATCATTTATTTTTAATTTATAACTTCTTCTTCTATGGTTCCACGACTTCTGTCCTCTGTTTTTCATTTTTCATTCTTCTTCTTCTTCTTCTTCTTCTTCTTCTTCTTCATCTTTCTTCTCCATTGAGTAGATTTTATTTGTATTAACTATTTTAATTTTTATTAATTATTAAATATTTTAATAGTTTTAAGATATTATTTTTCTAATTTTTAAATGTTTTTTATTACTTTATGGACTTTGTTCCTATTTTCATTATTATTTTAAATTTTAATCATTTATTTTTAATTTATAAATTTATATGTATTTTCATTTCTTTTCTTATTTTAATAAATTATTTTTTATTTTTATAATTTATTCATATTTTTCAATATTATTTTGAATTTAATAAATTATTTTAATGAAATAGTACAAGTTGAACTCAAAATTACCGAATAGTCTAATTTAGGAGTAAAATAGTAAAATTAGTGAATTTCAGATGCTGAAGGTTTGATTCAACACAAACAACTTTCTTTATTCAAAGCCTCTAAAAAGTCAAAAAACATCTATCTCTTTTCAGATTTCAAACACTTTTAGTATCTTTTTAGATTTCAAATTTCAGATTTATCAAATGCCACCTAAATCTATCTTAATTTTTTGGGGTTTTTATTGTTCAGTCCAGTCCTAGAAATTTTAGTTCCACCATATAGTTGGGGTAGGAGGCATCTCGGAATTGATGCCAATTCACGGGTGGGTATGGGTGTTATAGGTGGAGGTGTTTATAATTTTGAATTGTTGTAGGTCTGCAATTGAATTCAGAATTCTAAGGTGGAGTGCAGTCAAATTATCCCTAATTTTTTTCATAAGGTTTTAGTGAGTTCTAAAACTATCAATCATTTCATTGAAGGGTTTAATTTCTAAAACCCTGAAATCTTAACTTCAAAGTCATTGGTCGGTTATGGTAGCAGCAGCAAGCTCATCATTGTATAGAACAGTCACAAAAACTTAAGGTTGTGTTTGGTTGTAGTGCAATTTTATTTGCACTAATACAAATGCATGGGAATACAAATGAAAAAAATGTAAGTTCTCATTTAATTATATTTTGGGTTTTACTTTAATCTGCTTTATGCCTTAATTTACTTCATTTATATTGCAATCAAACAAAATAAGCTAAAATTTGAAACAAAAATAGGTCAAAATTTACATTCAAATCACTTGCACTTCCATGATTTTGCATCAGTGCAAATTTATTTGCATTGCAACCGAACACAGCATAAGCTCCATCCAAAAAATGGATTCTCATTGTGCATGTAAAAGTATCTGTACACTCCATGAAACTCAAATACGGATAAAATAAAATAGAACTTCTGCTAACAAATGGACATACATATAGTATATCCCATCAAAACATCGATTGAATCACCACTTCTCTTAGTATATGTTTGGTTCCGTTTACGTGTATTGAGTAAATGTTTATTGACAGTGCCACATAGGCGTCCCGTTAGCAAATGCCTCATTAATTGCATTTGTGTATCGAAGTTTACAAAATTCTGTGCGCTTCCCCTGTTTCAGGAAGCTTCATTTTGGAGCTTCCTAAAACAGGTAGGCATTTATTGGCATTTTGATGATGTGGTGCCTAATGGCGCCTATGTGTCATAAACGCTCTCATTAATTGCTTTTCTTGGTTTTGCAGTCACACAAGTGCAAAATGTTTATTAAATAAACATAAATGGAACCAAATGCCCTCTTAAGCGACGCTTGTTGTTCTTTTGCTGTTTGTTGTTCCGTTCATTGTAGTTTTGACTTGTCATTACAATGGCAGGATGGAACATTGTCCATCTACTTTCTTCAACCTCCCAATCAAGAATCAGAGCGACCCACCCCGTTTTATACCTCTCTTTCTCTCTTACTTTCCTTCCTTGCCATTCTTGTTTTTATTGGGATTATAGCTGATAAAGGCAACTTTTGGGCCCTAATATCAATAAAAATATTCTTTTTAATATAATTTCAAAAATATGTTAATTTTTTAAAAAATATATTAAATAAGGGTAAAAATACTGTTATTCGTCTTCCTCCTCCAAACCACTTTCACCCCAGCCTTACAAACCTCAATGACAACCATCCATTAGTGCCGCCGCCACCTCCTCCGACCATCAGAGATTTTCTCCGATGGGTTTAGCCTTGACAACGACTGTGGGAAAGATCTCGACCACTACATGGATTGCCTTGCATAGTTCGGCCCTGAAAACCTCTCCAACCTCATTAACAATCTTTCTAGCACAAATGGTCAGAAATTTTCCTGTATCATTAACAATCCTTTTGTATCTTGGGTTGCTGACATCGCGGCTCGTCACAATATCCCCTGTGCCATGTTCTGGATTCAGCCTATCTCCCTTTACGCCATTTATTACCGTTTCTACAACGAAATAAATCCCTTCCCCACGTTAACCAACCTAGACATGAGTGTACACTTACCTGGACTTCCATCTTTGCAAACAGAAGACTTGTCGTCATTCGTTCTACCATCAAATCCTTTTGGTAGCTTCCCCAAGATGTTCTGAGAGCTGTTCCAAAATTTGAAGAAGGTGAAGTGGGTGTTGGGTAATTCCTTCTACGAGTAAGAGAAGGATGTGGTCGAATCCAAGATGGAGCTCTACCCGATTAGACCAATTGGTCCATTAGTACCATTGGCTTATTGGGTGAAGGTGACGGAGAACAACGCAACATTAGCTTTGAGATGTGGGCAGCTAAAGAATTGTGCATTGAGTGGCGGAGGCGGCGGCGACAGTGCTGGTGGTTCGCAGGGCTAGAGCGGAAGTGGTTTGGAGGAGGAAAAAGATGAACAATATTTTTGCCCTTATTTGATATATTTTTTAAAAAGTTAACCTATTTTAGAAATTATATTAAAAGGATTGTTTTTACTGATATTAGGGTCCAAAAGTTTCCCTTATTAGCTATAATCCATTTTTTATTCTTCATTCTTCTAGCCAAGAAGCATCGCTACAAACCTAAACCATTGATCTACTATAGAGGGACAATATTGGGTTTTTCAAAAAAATAAATAAAGTTTGACAAGACATGAGCTCAGATGCAACCAATTCTTAACAATAGCTCATCGAAGGGAGGCTTTGTCTTATGATGACACCCAAGGAGGAGCAAAGTTTGGTTGAACGCAATGGTTGTTCAACAGGCTGTAGAACTAATGATAAGGTTTCACACCAGTATTTAAATACATGGGGCCTACACCTTTCACAATGGGGCCCATGAATTTATTATTAGAGTGGAACCTCATCATTGGTTCCACAACCTGCGAAACAGCCATGGCGTTCAGCTAATCCGAATTTCCCGGGGAGGGGTTAGTCCATTTGAAAATAAAGGGGAGATCTTAGTATTAGCACAAACCTCAAGTGAGGTTTAGTCCTTTTACCCTTAAATTAATTTGGGTAGTTAAAATAATTTGTGAATTATTTTTGACATTTTCAATAATTAATGATATTATTGAATATTATTTAGTAAATATCAACACTTAAATTATAATTTTTCGTAATTTTGGTAAATCGAAAAATTTAATTGCTAAAAAATACTTTATGAAAATTGCTGATTTTGGTAATTTCATTTCATAATTTTTTGAAAATTAATTATTGAAATCAATAATTACTAAAACATTATTAATTAATTAAAATATTAGTAAATAGAAATTTAATAATTAAAAATTATCAATAAATTTTCCTTGGAAAGTTTATTTCAATAAATATAAATTTATTTTTTTACACTTTTAGTAATTTTCATATTATCAATAATTTTTAGCAATAAGTAGTTATTGATATTTTTACTAATTTTGGTTGATTTATTAATATTTAATGATATTATATAATTGATGGTGTGCGATCTAGTGCTCCTTGCTGGAGGACAGCTCAGATGATGGACTGACTAGGTCGGCTGGCTGAACTACAAAGAGATAGTAGTTAGAGTACCCGAGGTGGGCACTCCAATGCTTAAGCTAGCAATGAGCTTGAAGAGAGCTAGAAAGCGAGAAAGCAAGAGAGCTGTGATACCTTCTCAGTTGAAGGGGGGTACCTTTATATAGGCGCAAACAGTTGTGAGCTTCATGTAGTGCGCCCAAGGTCTCCGGGAGGATGTGGCTTATTTGGCCTCTATGCTTAGAGGTGGTTTCACGCTCGGAGACAGTTTCCATGTAAAGTGATAGAGCTTATCCAGTTACCTTCGAAGTGGGTGACACGAGAACTAGCTTCATCAGTCAGGCAACATGATCCCGGAGGATTCAGAGATGATAAGGTGCATGTAGAAGAGGTCGGTCGCCATGTCGGACAGGTCTCCATCCAGACCTCAACCAGGTCGATGAGGTCTTGGAAGGAGGTTGCCCCTTATGCCGAGGTGCTTATACATTGGCCCTACCGAGGTGGTGTCAGTATGCTCTTAAGCAACGGTTTGGAAGTGCCGCGTGGCATGATACCACTAGAGGGCCAAATTCCCCCTCATAAATTTCCCCCCACTCCTAAGTCAAAGCCGGTTTGGCAAAGGGACTAGCTCACTACAAGTCTTTGGCCGGAAATGACCGGGTTCGGTTGGTTTGTCGTCACCGACTTGATCCATTCACTCGGGCTAGTCCAATAGGTTGCACTGGGTGAGCGAACTTCGTGTGGAAAATTTGAATTTCGAATTGAGTGTGCACATTTGAATTCACTCTCGAAAATTGAAGCTATACGTCCCTGCGAGTTGTTGGATTGGACGCATCTTGGTCATTGGTCACATAGGTCCCTTACCTATATAGAGGCTCTTCCCTTGCCTTTAAGTTATGTCATCAAGTGAGTCGGAGAGGGAGTATCACCAAGCCACTTGAGCCAAGATGGGGACCTCAGCTCAAGAGTGGAAAGGATCCCATAGAGGAGCCTCAACCTCCTAACGTCAATGAAAGACGAGGTCTAAATTCGAGCCTACCAAACCGACTAGTGAGGAAATTGTAAACCTGATCACCACTTATCAGATACCAAACACCTTCAACTAGATCCAACTCGGTGAGGACCAATATTCTTAGAGTAATGGTCAGGCCAAAGTCTATGTCTTCGAGGAGGCTTTGATTATTGGTCTTCATTTCCCTCTCCACCCCTTCATCTACGAGGTGCTTAGGTATTACAACATTTCCTTAGGTTAACTTCATCCCAATTCTATCAGAACTATAGTTGGGACCATCTCCTTCTGCCACCACCTTGGCTTTTACTTAGACAGACATTTTTTTGGGGCTTTGTCAGATAAAGATAGTACCTAATGAGCCCTACTATTTTTACTTGAGTAACCAACCTGGCTACAAGCTCCTACGTGGCTTCCCTACTAAGGTGAAGCACTGGAAGACTATTAGACAATGTATGCCCTTAGCTCCAATCAGCATGATGTACATTATGACATTTATTGTAAATGAATAAAGTACATATTTGATTCATGTTATTGTGGTGTGTTTCTGTGTAATACCCTTAAACTGGACACATAT
>NW_010729339.1:28187-88051 GCF_000365185.1 Nelumbo nucifera
TTAAATAGGAAACCCAGACCTAGTCAAACAAACCAATGAACTTGGATCAATCCATACAATACCTAGTAAGCGGTCTAAAATAATTCAAAGGAAGTATTTGAGATAAACAATTTAACCTACAAGAACCAAGCTTAATACAACTCTCTAATCACGATATTCTAAATTAAAGAAACCCATCATATTTAGAGAAATTAGGAAATCAACTCAACTTCTTTAAAAAATGAAACCAGTCCTACTGATATCAAAACGAAGCCAAGAAACAAGGATCAATCCAAAGAATCCCACCGTTTGAAAAACCTAAAACAACTCAAAAAGAAACCGAACATAGTCAACTCGACTGATAATAATGAAGCGTATTACAACTCTAAAGTCACTATTCTACCTTAGAAGAACCCATCACACAGATAAGATAAATCCACTCACTCAGACATATAATAGTAGCCTGGTAAGAAATAATCCACATTATTTAACAAATCCAGCCTAAACTATCGAGACAATAACTAAAGAAGACCATCCATGCAAAAAGTAGCTAAAATCAACATAAAACAAACCAAGATTATCCAAACAAATGTAACCTATCATGACAAAGACAAATTAAAGATGAATTCATTCTCGCATTTATGTATGCATTCATTACTACAATCTTGCCTTAGCATTCATGCAGCAAACATCCATTCATTCATACATGCATTCATTCATATGGTTCCATTCATACATTCATCTTAATGAATGCATGCAAAAATCCAAGAATGATAAGGAATGAATAAATGTGAACAAAGGAATTGGGGAATGATTCAATGTAGAAATGAACGAAAGAAAAATGAATTAATTAATTAAGTAAAGACAAGAAGAAAAATGTCCTCATCTTTCCTTGTTGAATACTCATCTTTTTTTCCATTGGTACAAATTATTCTAGCAATTTCTCCTATTTCTTACCTACTTCGCCATAATATTTGTTATGGTGCCGGTGCTCTCTTTAAAGCAACATGGGTTTGTTTAAACTGAAAGAATGGTAGGATCCATCATATGAACACCAAAAAGGTTGCGGAATGGGTGGGCAAATTTCAAAAATTTCCTACATTTCTTCCAACTGGGAATCGCATTCCCTTATTTTAGAATCAAATATTCAAGGATCTACTCGAACCAAACCAAATCAAATCAGAGCCAAAGATCAAGGGAATACCTGATACGGAGAATCAAAATCTCCCAACGTCGGTGTTCATGCCCAAAGAAAGATCCAAGATCTACTCCCGCTGAAGATGACACAACGATGGTGGGGCAAAACCAATAGTATGCGTCTCACGTACCAAACTCTTCACAAGAGCTCGTTGAAGGCTTAGAGCACCAAACCAAATCAGCCTTTCAGCAAAGACTGATATCAAGAACATATTTCTTGATTGTCCCTTCAGTGGAGTTCGAACTATGCAACAAGGTGGCGGCAGCTGGAGGAGATCCCTAAGGCTGAAAGTGGCGTGAATGCAGTTTTCAACTTGGGGAAGATGAGACCCTATCTCAGATTGCAGAGAGTGTTCTTGCAAAAACCCTAGGTCAAATTCTTGTAATTCTTGATTAGGGTTTTTCTCCTTTCTTAGTGATTAAGAAATCTCCTTATCCCAATCCAAATCTGTATTTGGATAGGGGATAATCTTAATCCTATCTGCAGATTAGATCAGCCCATTCCTGATCTCATCAGGAGGTTAATCTTAATCCTATCTGCAGATTCGCCCCCTTAAGTGGGTGATCATATCAGCCCAGTTCAAAATGGGCTTTTAAGCCCAATAAGTAATTAGTGCTCAATAAGTTTCCAAACTGCTGCCCAGTTGGGCTTCTTTGTATGGCGTGGGACCCAAGCATTGATCTCCACATCAGCCACATGGGTTCGGCCCAGCCTTTGTTACAAGGCTTAGCCGAATTCACTAAAAGGCCCAGTGAACCCCCTGAGCCCATCACATGGACCCTATGGGCCCAACACTTACACTAAGTGGTCNGGCTTAGCCGAATTCACTAAAAGGCCCAGTGAACCCCCTGAGCCCATCACATGGACCCTATGGGCCCAACACTTACACTAAGTGGTCCCTGGGCCAAGCCATCTTATAAAAACCCAGGGACTGTGGGCAGATGCAAAATTAGCCCATCAGGTATTATCTTAAATGGCCTTACACTTAACTTCTCAGCCCATAATGATCAAGCACTGTCCGACAAGAGAGGACCTCTCTCTCAGCTACAAGGAACAGTGCTGCACTCTCTACTCACATGGATCCCGAGAATTAAAACCATTTGCAAACATTTTGAAACCRTAYATAWVTATATATCAWATAWATAAATTTTGCAAAACAAAATTCCAACGATTGAAATCAACTGCCGGTAGTTTGGTTTCCATCAGAGAGAGTGCATTTCCGATCATTACCTTTTTCCGACAAAGGGGCTGACCCCATCACTATGATCACCCACTCAGATGAATTCTCAGACTGTCCCAACATACCCAGGTTTTGACCCCCGCCAAGGATCTCGCTGATTTGCATATTAAAGACAGCCCAATCCGACATCTAGTGCAGTATCATAATCAAGTCTAGGGATCAGGTGTAACTTTCCAGTTTTGCCCATCAATCTCTAAGGTCCAAGGCACTACTGGAAATCTGGTCCGGTTCAAGGATTCAAGTAATCCTACACTGCATGTGCCTTGGGTCTCACCCTGACGACTGAGACAAGCCACCCCAACACTTGGCAGCACACCAGTGTCAGCCTTGGCAGGATAAATCCCCCCAAACTTATCCAATAGCCGTGAACGTTCTAAACTAACACGAGTCTCACTAAGTGTCCAGTTTAAGGGTCTTACACAGAAGCATACCACACGACATGAATCAAACATGTACTTTATTTATTTACCTTAAATATCAAAAGTACATCAAAACTGATTGGATCTAAAGGCATACAAAATTGTCCAACATAAACACCCTCTTTTTTGGTTTAGACCCGTTTAAGTCTTTCACCTGCCCCTCCTGTTCAAAGGACTTTTGGGAGCTCATCATTCACCTCCGAACTGGCAGTGCTCTCTCTTCTTCCTTCCTTCCATCCCTTATACAACCACCTACCGTCTTTCTCCATCATTGTTGGAATTCCAACCCCGATGAACTACGGCAGTGTTAATCCCTCACCAAAGAGTATGCAGGAAGCCCTTCCAGGGTTCGACCACTTTCTCTTCCTCCTTTTTTTCTCCTTTTCTGGTTCAGCTGCCTAGCCAATCCTTTAAACTTCGGGTCAGAGTACAGACCACCTTTTGTTAACTACCTTATACCTCTTATTTTAACTACTTAAACCCCTAAACCTATTAAATAGATGTATTCTCCAAACGTAGAGGACAACGAGATCTTAGAGAGGGAGACACACATGGGCCTACACAAGAGTCTTCCAAATAAGAGCAGGGAAAGCTTAGAGAATTCCATGATGATTATTAGATGATTGAAGAAACCCCCTATGAGTGTAGAGATGATTTAGAGAAAAACTTTTGAGTCTTAAAAAGCACCTTGATTCGATTAACAATCAAGACCAAAAGCTGAAGCGATGCTGAAGTCGATCAAAAAGCTTTAGACATGATGGAAATAGAGAATTCCGGCAAGCTTCCTTTCCTTCGGACTACATAACTACAACCCACGGTTTGCATTATCATTCATATTCTAATTAGGAATATCAGCGTTAGATAATTTCTACATGTTTTAATGCTTCCGTTAGCATAGTTATTGATTGCAATTTGGTTTGTTATCTTACTCATTCATTTATCTTTTGAATCTCTGGGTCATTTTACACTTCGCTTTCTTGGTTGACTTTTGCATCACTTTCTAAAATGGTTTTTTTAACTATTCATCCAATTCAGTTCTCCATACACATTGTGTATGGGAAAAAAGAGGTGAAAAAGAGAAGAAGAAGAAGAAGAAGAAGAGTGCTCTCTGATACCAAGAAGAAAAACAGTCTTCTGAAATGAAAGGACTGTTCAAAAAATTGTAGAAAATCGATTGAGAGTAGTAGAAATCAGGTTTCAAGAAGAGAGAAGAGGAAGAAGAAGGTGGCGGCAATAAGGGTTCATAGAGAGATTTCGAACTTAATCTCCTCTTACACCCCTAATCCTATTTCATTAACTTAAACTTTAGTAATTTACAAAGAGACCCCTGGTGGGGCAGATAATTAAAAAACATAACATAAGAGAAATAAAGACCCAAATTGAGTCCCATTAAAGCAAAGAACATAAAAAGATACAATAAGACAAACAGCCTATGGGCCATTCGGCCCATCTTCTCTACAAATTCATAATTTCTTTTTAAATTAATCCTGCTTTAATTCAAATAACCTGTTTTGTCTACATTCATCTAAATTAGAATGAAGTACAAAAATCAATACAATTGCAATTTAAAAGATCTACTTCCATTCAAAATATTTTTCTACCAAAAAAATGAATACATTCGAATCACAAATTAACATGTTAAGTTTCAAATTGATACATTCTCTAATACAAATTTCATGTCCATTCTCAAAACACTTGTAGTTGGTTGAATATTTGCCATGCAGAAGATCCTATCATTTGCGAAGAGAATGTGTTATGCATGAAAGTCTTCTAAGAGTAAAAAATAATTTGGGTCCTTTTGAACTAAGCAGTGTTAATACATCAAGAAGYTGCATTTCTGAAGATCTAAGAAGCAACAGAATGTGAAATTGTGACATCTTAGTTACAATCTTATCTTAATATAAATTAAATGGAATATTGAGTCAATTGGGAACCTTATCATGTGGGACAGTAATGATATAAGAAGTAGCAGAATGTAAAACACCTTAATAATATGGTACGTATTTGTACTCCTTCCAAACTTAGCCTTAGTGTCAAATTTGTTCTTTCARTGACAAATGTTAACAAGGAAAGAGTTGAACAGAGTAGATTTCACAGCTATCATAATTGGGACAGAATGTTGTCATCTAGATCTCCCTATCTAATGTATAGTCTAATTGGATATATCATCACTCCACATGTCTGAGTGAGGGGGACTTCATGTAGGGAAGGGACAAAATGCTGTCCATCTGGATCTCCCTATCCTTTCATTACTTGTAAAAGGTAGAAATAAGAAAGAAAATAGACAAGGCAAACTATACTCTCTCCTGAAAAGTAAAAAGGAGAAAAGAATTATGAACAAAACATGTATACTACCTCATCACTGTTACCACTTTCCCATTCTTAATGATAGAAAGGACAAAATGAGAGAGATGGGAGCCAAGAGTTTTCAAGGGATTCTTGGGGATACAAGAAGAGGGAGAAATAAGAGATGTGGAATAGAGATTCATCTTCAAGCTTCAATTATTGGGTGGGTGAGGTGAAGYTGGATTTAACTATTGGCATGCCAAAAGAATTGAAGGAAAAAGACTTGGAAATCACTGATTAGGCAAACAGATTTGATGAAAACCAGTTAATTCTTTATTTTTTTTCTTTATTATATTGTTCTTCTTTCCATGAAATTTGACTTTAAACAAATACTGTTAACACTAAGTACCCTAACAGGTTGTATGACAATGACCTAATCTTTTGGTTTGCTTCTGAGTTGTTCTTTCACAGAAGAAAGCCAACCTTGTACTTTGGAGAAACGGATAACAGTGGGACCTGTTTAACATCCGGACTCCATCTTTGTTTAAATTTGTAACAGAAAGGATAACCTTGTACTTTTCTATCTAGGTTAAAATGCAAAAATCTAAAAGGAGAGAGAGAGAGAGAGGGAGATCATTTTCAGGATCTTATATGGTCAAAATCCTGATTTAGTTTTATAAAATAAATAAACAAAAAAAGGTCTTTAACAAGAATGCAACTGAACTTGAGAGTATAAGATTAAATTCATTAGAAAACATCTTAACCTGGAGCTTTCTGAGCATAAAGGATAGGCTTTAACAAGTTTTTAGATTCAATAATCTGCAAAGTAACATACAAAAAACCTAATAGGTTAGTTTAATATTAATAGTTCCAGACAGGAAATTTAGTAAGGGAGAAGAATCCAACCATGAAGAAAATGCATGAAATTTGGAAAAACTTCACAACATTTTTGAATCATTAAATCTGTTTACATGGATAATGTGCATATATTATGTGCGCAGATGGTAGCAAATATACACAAGTGTTGCAGACTTGAATCATTAATCTAGTGGATATATTACACGGATAATTTGCATCGACAAATGATGTTTCTGATGCTCTATCAAGAAAAAGGGTTAGTAGACACTTACTGAGGAGCATACTCATGAAGTTAGAAATTGTGTTCTTAAATTGGGGCCTGCAATTACAATTTGAGGGGGTAGCAATGGGTATGACAATGTTTTCACTTTTTGGGAGGTCATTGTAGTACTCAGTTTCTGTATCTTTTGTGCTAATCTTCATTACTCTTGTTTGGCTCAATAAAATTCATAACTAATCTTTATTATTATATTGGAGGGTTTTTTCTTATTACTAAGTGAGACAATAATAAGTTCTATATTTCTGTATTTTCCTTGATTTGGCTGATAAGGGAAGCCAAAAGACAAAAGAAAAGTAAAGACAAAATAGAAAGGCAAAATTTCTTTTGAAATTCTTCTTGTTTCTCCCCTAAAAGGTAGAGAAAGCAGAGGAAAATAGTGGAGTGTGAGATGAAAACACTCACCCCACTCCTAAAAGAAAACTATATTGTCTTTTCTTTTTCTCTTGCTTTCTTCATGACAAAACATATAACAAATGACCCAGAATCATCCATTAGAAACATGGTTTTGGGCCAAAAAGACCTTGTCCCTATATTCATGTGCCCTCAATAGGATGAGATTGGAGCTAGAACTACTACATTGGATTACCTGTGGCCAGGATAAAATGGAAACAGGGAGTTTTATTTTTCTGCTTTTGTTTGTATTGTAATGGGTAAGGTTGACAATGAGAGGGAGAACTGTGTTGCTGGGTTTAGGGGGCTAAGTAGCCTCCCTTGTAATTTTCTGGAGTACAGTTTGAGGTTAAAAGAAAAAAAAAACAATTCCCATGTAATTTTCTGAATTTAACATCAAYCAATTCCAAAGCATTAAGTGCAAGATATTGCTATGTAGAAATTTATTTAAGGTCAATAGATACCATTTGAAGCCCTAGTTTCAATGTAAAAAGACATAAGTCATTTTAATCTGGTAAGTTTGGAACTTATGGTTAATGGGGTCATAAAATTTCTAGCTATAGTCACAACTATAGGTCATCTATATATCAAGGTAGATATATCTCCGTAGTGTATTTAGAAATGGTACTTTTCTTCTTCTGTTTTGAGGGTGGATTTTTATGGGGGTCCCTAATTGGATGTCATGTACAACTTTTCTCATTGTACAGAGGACCATGCTTTGCCTTCGAAAAAAAAGAACAAAGGACCATGCTTTTGATATCAATACATTTTACTATACTTTACCTTAAAAAAGTTGAAATGGAGCCAATTCTAGAAGGGCTGAAAATGGCCAAAGCACTTGGAAAACTTATTGGTAG
The DNA here is from genome assembly GCF_000365185.1 of Nelumbo nucifera. The sequence continues at coordinate 35,695 of NW_010729339.1, forward strand.
AAGGAGACTCAAGGATGGTAGTGGGTTTGGGTTGGGTAAAGAACAACATGGAAGGATTAGGCAAATAGCTAATGGGAGGGTGGCATGATTTCAATGAGGGGTTCAGATTTGACTTTTATCTTATTTTTTTGTGATAAGTAAAATAAGGAAGTAAAATGATGTCGCCAGTTGCCCCCACCTTGTATCAAAGACAATGGAGATAGGAGGGTTATTTGTTTGGGAATTGGGAGTAAGGCAAGAAGATAGGGGGGTTATTCAAGGAAGTAAAATGTTGCATGGGTGTCATGATTTTGTTGGTTATTTGTTTGCTTGTTTGTTTTCTTAGTGTTTTTATAGTTTTCTTTGTTTTCTCTTCTGACTATTGAACTTTCAAATCTGATTATTGAATTTCCAAATTTGAATGCAATCCAAAATCTGAAATTTCCAAATTAGCACCCACAAGGGACTATACAACATAGTGGCCACTACTCTCAAGACTTGAAACTGTCTTCTTACTCTTTTTACTTGGGATCCATTAAATATTTTTACTATTTTGAACTTTGATACCAATTCCATAATTTTACTATTTTGTACAAGTTCCTACATACTCTAAGTAGTAAAATTGGTCTCTTTACTTGAAATTGGTGAAAATTTAGTTTACATACCAAAAACAATAGTGTCATAAAAACATATAAAAATTTAAAAAAAAAAGATACTATAAAAATCAAATGCAAAATCAAAATGGTAGATGGATTCACTAGCGTAAATTCAATTGGAGAAAATGAAGAAGCAAATAATGGAGTTATTCAATGATAGATAAATAATTTATCAGCAAAGGTAAGTTATTAAGCATTATATGAAACTTGAGCTTACAATTTTGTGGGTTAATTTACCCACACCCATAGGAGTAAACAAATACATCTAGAGCTGCAATCCCCAAAAACCAGCCTTACAATTTAGCCCAAAATATTCCAATTAATCAAAACATCAATAACAAAGATTCCAATTTCTCATTAATGAGTCCAATGATATATAATTGTCCCGCTTTATTGTCTTGAAAGGCACCTCAACAACTAACATCATGGTTCTCTTCTTCAGAATAATTAAATTTAGACATCAAAAAGGACACAAGCGTTAGTCTTGCCCAAATGAGGGAAAAACTTCACTAGATAGAAAACAAGAGTGTACCAAGTAAAAATATTAGACATCTTAAGTAGTCTTCATCTATTCATTGAAACATTACATTAGCCATTTCATGCTTCTAAAGGCATAGCATAGGAAATGCATGGATTTTTCTTTTTGATAAACTCATACAACTATGACATGCTAAGTTATTTCTTTTCCATTCAACCTTTCCTAACAAATACCCTTGAATGAGAAATGGATTATAAGAAAGATCAGGTTCATGGAAATCCTGGTTAAAACAGAACCTTTTAATAGATTCTACCAAACAAAGAACCTKTTAATAGAAGACAAAGAGAATCATACTAACCCCAGCCTGCATCTGGTTGAGTCCACCATTGGTATGAATAAGCAGGTAACCACGCTACTCTGCAACAGTTGATAAAAATATGCATTTAGTAAGAGAAATATCTGTTTAACAATTGCACATTAAAATAAAAGCAACCCAAAATATATCTGCCTAATTGTCTCACATGAATATGATGGACTAGGCTCAATACAAGGCACAAAGTAGCAAGAGCAAGGAGGCTTTCACAACTTGTTGAAATCCAAAATCTCCCTTGCACCATTCAACTATCAAGGCTAAGGGAGTGAAAACATGAAAGATGCATGACTACTCTGTAYTAACAAAAATATTCTAAATAAAAGGTACTTGGTCCATAGGATACAGGATGGGACTAACTACTATCACAATCAATGTGGGTTGAAAATTTATCGAACTAAAAAAATCACATGTCAGAGGAACACACACAGAATGCAAGAGGGAGATTTGCATTCTGAGAGAAAGAGAGAGAAAGAGAGAGATCACCAAGTACCAATGCATGAATAGCGTTACATGCCCTCTGAGATCGAGAGACTCCAAAGAATGAAAGAGGGAGATTTGCATAGAGAGCATATTTTTTGGTACAGAACAAAAATCAAATGGTGAGATTGACTGAATAGAKAGAGAGATTTACCTATGGCCAAATGCCATTCAGTGATGTTAACCCCGATCGAGGAGACGACAGTGGTCTAAAATTCGATTAAGAGAGAAACAAATGATTGTGAGAGGAGATATATACAGAGGCGGGAAGGGAATGAAATGTGAAGAGGAAGGGGACGCTAGGAGGAAACCCTACTCAAGTCACGCGCTAATTATAGTGGCAGTTTTAATTGACTGCTGTTAAAGACTAATAATTTTAGCGACGACTTCCATTTAGTCCCCCTCAAAAACTACCGCTAGAAATGATTTTTCTTGTAGTGGTAAGTGCAAAGAGGAATGGATGATTGGCATTCTCATTGTTATTTAACCAAAAACATGCATGAGGCAAGATAATCAAATTTCATGTCTCCATGATAAGAATCCACTAGACGACCTGCTCTAGGAATTCTTGAATCAAGTTGTTATGTGCACCCAGAAGCTAGAAAACAAGTTGTATTTGATCAGATTAGAACCTCAAGGAAATTAAATCCTTAAAGACCCAAATCCTGAAGATACCACAAAGGTTGATCACTCCCTTGATAAGACAAGATATTGTATTCTACCAAGAACACAAGAAGGCAAAGCTAAGCTTGCTGAAAATACCACTGTATTATTGATTGATTTTCGTGTTACATAGTTGTGGCCTTTATATAGGCATGTAAACATCATTATCTTATAAAGAAACTTCAAACTAATGATGATCCCTTTAATTTAGGAAAGTAAATCTGCTTTGAAATAGAAATCCTTCTAAAAGACTACAACTAATGACAACTAAGCATAGAAAAGTCAAAGTAAACCAAAACAAGACAAAACAAGCCCATCAATATATCTTAGCATGCGAATTGGGCATTTTCTTATCATGTCCATGTGCCAAGCCCATCAATACATCCTATGTCATGGATTTCAAGCCTGTTCTTCAAGATCCAAGCCTTGCTCATCGTCTTGCACATAAAGATAGGTGATTATCCTTGGTGAAGCTTTGGACACTTCTAGAACAGTTTTAAAATCTTCTAGAACAGCCTATTTGTCATGCACTTTCATGATTAAGCCTTGTAAAACCTCTTTCATCCTCTTTGTTCTTGCCCTAGTCATTGGTCTACCAATTCTTTGCAAAGGATCTTGAGAATATTTGGGAATATTAGCTTGAGTCATTTGGCCAGCACCTCGATCTCCATTATTCTCTCCTTCCTCGAAAGGATTCGATGACTTGTTATTTTGTTAATGGCTCGGCAGTCCGCACACATACGCCATGTTTCATCTTTCTTTGGGACTAAGATGACAGGAACTGAACATGGGCTAAAACTCTTCCTTACAAAACCCTTTTGCACCAACTCATCCACTTGCCTTTGTATCTCCTCCTCGAAATTAGCTCTATAAGTAGGTCGATTTGGTATGGTGGAATCGGGTATGAAATCTATTTGATGCTCAATACCTCTTAAGGGAGGTAATCCATGGGGAATCTCCTCGGGAAATAAGTCATCAAACTCCTATAATAAAGACACAACAACAGTAGGCACAGAGAGGTTTAGGACATTAGTAGAAAAGTAAACATCTTTGTACATAAGTACAAGTAGTTGCTGCCTTGCAATCATGACACTCTTAATCTCATTTTTTTTCACTCATTCCCTTGCTTTTCTCTCCTTTTTGTACACTTTTCTCTCTAATTTTCCTCTCGGTCTCACTCTTTTCACTTGCATTTTTCCTCTTGGTCTTACTTGCTCTCTCTGCTTTTGCATGTTCACTTTCTTTCTTTTTCTTTTCCTCTTGCTCACACTTTTGTTCTTCTCTCATTTTGCACTCTCTTGCTATCCTAATCTGATCTTCATAAGCTTGCAAAGGTTTGAGAGGGGTTAGTACAATAGTTCGGTTATTCATACAAAAGAATAACGGTTTTTGTACCCATCATGTGCAATCTTCCTATCAAATTGCCATGGTCGGCCAAGCAATACATGACCAGCTTGCATTGGTGCCACATCACATAGAACCTCATCCTCATACTTGCCAATTAAAAAGGAGACCAGAACTTGCTTGGTTACCTTCACTTCTCTACATTCATTCAGCCATTGCAATTTGTACGGTTTATGATGCTTTATGGTATGCAAATTCAGCTTATCTATCAACAACGTACTAGCACCATTAGTACAATTTCCACTATCAATAATCATAGTACATATCTTATCCTTCACATGGCATTTTGTGTGAAAAATATGCTCACGCTGCTCCTCATCACCATCATCCTTTGGCTGTATACTTAGGACTCTCCTTGTAACTAGCAAATCACCATGAACAGGTTCTGCAACTTCAACATCAGAACATTTCTCCAATGATGGCATCTCATCCTCACTTGAGCTAGCACTTTCTATTTCCCCATTCTCCAACACAATCATAACTCTTTTGTTTGGGCATTGAGAAGCAATATGCCCGAATCCTTGGCACCTAAAACACTTAACATCACGTGACTTAGAAGAAGTTTTCATTTTGGTTTTACCTTTATGAACAACAATCGAATCCTTTTGCTTTGTTTCCTCTTTTGTTTTTGAGGCAGCTTTGTTGTCCTTCCAATTAGAATTCCATGAAGAACCAGATCTGGACCCTTTTGATTTGATTTGCTTCTTCACTTTAATGGCTTTGTGCGACAGCTCCTCCATCTCCACATAGTGTTGTAAATCAACCACATCAGCAATTTCTTTGTTCAGGCTGCCAATAAATCTAGCCATTGTTGCTTCTCGGTCCTCATCTATGTTTGCTCTAATCATGGCTATCTCCATCTCTTTGTAATAGTTCTTCACACTCATGGAACCTTGAACCAGCCCTGCAACTTTCTATGCAATTCTCTATAGTAATGGCCATGTATAAATCTCTTGCGCATTACCAATTTCATCTCTTCCCATAACTGAATTCTCTCCATTCCTATGCCTATTGATCACCAATTGATCCCACCATATGCATGCATAATCTGTGAACTCCATGACTACTAGTTTCACTTTCTTTTCCTCGGAGTAATCATGGCAATCAAATACGTGCTCAACCTTTCTTTCCCACTCCAAGTATARTTCGRGATCATTCTTTCCTTGAAADGTCRGAWTCTTCATCTTTATGCTGCCCAAATTGCTATCTCTTTTGGAAACTGACTTATTGCCTCGTCTAGAACTTGATTCCTCCAAATCTGAATCATCTTCCTCTTCTTCCTCAAATACACGTCTTCTAGTGGACTTAGAAATAGATGGGGATTGCAAATCATCCAGCCTCGCACTCAACTTTCTAAATTGTTCATTAACAACCCTTATGAATAATTTCATGTCAATTTCTTGTGATTCTCCTTCAATACTCATGTTTATAACCTGCAAAAATTCACTGGAAATAAAAGAAATTTTGTTCCTCACCTCTCTTTTTCTTTTATTTATTTTTGTTCTTCACACACTCCCTCACGTGTTTGCACTCAAATCAGATTTTATCACTATTTGACTTTTCTCGATGATGATCTCACCTCTCTTTGCCTTTTTTTTCCACTCAAGCCAGTCCCATTTTATGTTCTTAACATAATCAATATCAAAAAATCTCAAGGAGCAATCGGTTACATGGTGGCAAATCTCAAAATCAGAACTTTAAAAAACTTAGTTGAGGCAAACGGTAGAAATAAGGAAGGAAAAATCAATTATAGGAACAAAAAAAAAATAAGAAAATTTCAAAAGGAAGCAAAAAACCTGCAAAAGAAATCACTAGAATATGGAGCACAAATTTAAATTAATTTAGACATAAGAATCCTTATTTGATAAGGATTAATACTAATTAATATAGTAAGACAACTGTTTAAGGAAAAGAAATCCCAATTCAAAAAGGATTATACAGCTGGCTCTTGAATTAGTCAACTAGTCAAACCCAAAAAAAAGGAAATATGATCTTGCAATTCAAGAAATCCCATTCATGCTGGGAAAATGAAAAGAAAATCAGATCTGCAATCTAACTCCTCCTCTTTCTTTTTTTTTTTGAATTGGATGTTCTTTTCTCTCTCTTTTTTTTCTCCTTTTTTTTCTTTTTTTTTTCGAATTGGATGTTCTTTTCTGTCTCTCTTCTTTTTTTTCTTTTTGTCAAACTAAACACACAAAACAGAATTGACTCTACTCAAAAACACAAARAAGTCGAATGGAAGAATTCAAAGAAACTATGCAATGACAAAACAAGAAACATGCAAAGATCAAAGAAAAACACAAAACAAGGATAAACAAAGAATAAGTAACATGTTTCTAGAACCAAGGCTTTGATACCAAATGATAAGAACCCACTAGACGACCTGTTCTAGGAACTCTTGAATCAAGTTGTTATGCACACCCAGAAGCTAGAAAACAAGTTGTAGTTGATCAGATTAGAATCTTAAGGAAACTAAGTCCTTAAAGACCCCAATCTTGAAGACGCCACAAAGGTTGATCACTCCCTTGATAAGACAAGATATTGTATTCTACCAAGAACACAAGAAGGCAAAGCTAAACTTGCTGAAAATACCACTGTATTATTGATTGATTTTCGTGTTACATAGTTGTGGCCTTTATATAGGCATGTAAACATCATTATCTTATAAAGAAACTCCTAATCTTATAAAGAAACTCCAAACTAATGATGATCCCTTTAATTTAGGAAAGCAAATTTGCATTGAAATAGAAATCCTTCTAAAAGACTACAACTAATGACAACTAAACATAGAAAAGTCAAAGTAAACCAAAACATGACAAAACAAGCCCATCAATATATCTTAGCATGCGAATTGGGCATTTTCTTATCATGTCCATGCGCCAAGCCCATCAATACATCCTATGTCATGGATTTCAAGCTTGTTCTTCAAGATCCAAGCCTTATTCATCGTCTTGCACATAAAAATAGGTGATTATCCTTGGTGAAACTTTGGACACTTCTAGAACAGTCTTAGGATCTTCTAGAACAGCCTATTTGTCATGCACTTTCATGATTAAGCCTTATAAAGCCTCTTTCATCATCTTTATTCTTGTCCTAGTCATTGGTCTAAAGATTCTTTGCAAAGGATCTTAAGAATATTTGAGAATATTAGCTTAAGCCATTTGGCCAGCACCTCGATCTCCATTACTCCATTGGAACATCTAACATCAATTTTTTTAGAATGATATTTGTGGTGAAATTTTTTGATTTTGTTTTGTCAAGTGAGGACCTTGAAGGAATCGTTATGGATGATCCAGTTATAAGTCAGCAAGAAAGAAAAGGCTATTAGTTTCTCTACGTCCACTGTTATTGAAAACTCGCTAAAGGTAGAAAAGTTAGTTCCACTACAAGGGCTAAAGTTGGCCTCAGTAGCTGCCTAGAATGATTTATAATTTTTTGACATACAGGTTGACCTGACCCATATCTATCACGTGACAATCACGATAGAGACAATTCTCTTAAATTTGATTTTTCGGGTATACAAGTTAACCTGACACGTATTTGTCATGTGTTAGGCACGAGAACGAGGCGGTTCTCTTAAAATTGTTTGTTGGGTATATGGATTGACCCGACCTATATTTGTTGTGTGTCAATCTTGGGAGTGAGGTGTTTCTTTTAAAATTGTTTTTCGAATATATGGGTCAACCCGACGTGCATCCATCTCATGATAGCATCCAGAGAGATGATTCTGTTAAATTGCCCTTTTTGGGCATACGGGTTGGTCTTCCCATGTGATAGTCTTGAGAGACAGTTCTCTTAAAATGTTTTTTTTTTGGTACATGGATTAACCTGAGCCACTTCTGCATTTATAAGTGAGGTTATTAGGTCAGTATGGGTAAGGATCAGTATGGATGGGTTAAGTGGGTCAATATGGGTGGGTCAAGGTGGGTTGTGACCCATTAACATGGATTGGTGATGGGTCATGGTGGGTTTGTGGGTCATATGGGTGGGCTGGTATTCAACCCTTACCCAACCCAATCCACCCATTTGCCACCCTTAGCTTATGTTGTTGACTATATTTTTTTTAGGGAACCTTTAGTCATTTTTTTTAAATTAATTCATATTATGAAGAATTAATGATAGGTATTTTATCTCTATGGCTGAGTTAGGTTCCATGGCACTGCAAACATTATATAAGAATAATGTAAATAGATTGTTGAAATGGTGATGAAGATTTTCCAATTTCCATTCATGCTTTTAGTTCCTTGTACACCTTTTGGGAGTATGGTATTTATCCTTTTTTATCTACAATTAACCTAAGAAATAGTGGTAAATAAATTTCTTTGTATAGTTTTATTAACCATTCTCACTACATAGCACTTGAACTGTTATGAGTTGCACAAGTTACAGATTTTAGCTGCACTTTAACAAAAAAGTGGTTCCAATTCCCAATCGGTTTTTAAAATATTGACCGAATGCCTTGGATTACTTGTAACATCGGATCTTGCATCTAATTTAAAACACTCAAAAAAACATATTTATGTCTGTATGTTTTATTACAACACTCCAAATTAAGCATATTTTATGTTTTATTAAATAAGAAAAAAAAGAAACACACATGGTGCATGTGCCTATTCATTTGCCTTGTCATTCTAATTTTTTATTACTTTACCCGGTGTTTCTATTTATGTTCCTTTTCTGATTTTACACCAACCCATTTTATTTGCCTTTGTTGGATATGTTTTGATGATTTGGTTGGATTTTGTGGCAATATATTATCCATAGATCCAAACTGTGGCTAGGACCGTGGCAGGTATGGTGAATGTGTTGGGCCACAAACCAAATACTAAACCATAATAGGTCCCTTTTTATTAAATAATTGATTTTCTAAAGAACATAAACTTCTTAGTTGCTTCATTTGTTTAACTTTGGTTGATGTTTATTTTATTTTACAAACAGATGAGGTGTTTAATTATGCATGCAAATGCAAGAACAAGAGCAAGAACTTTCCTACACCACATCAGGATGGTGCATTTAGCTTTCACTTCGATGATGGTCTTGTTTTTTATCCCCTTGATGTCCATTTAATTTTAGAGCGTTCACACATTCAAAATGACTGGACTAAACATGGTTAAGTCCATTGTTGGAGCTTGCCACTATAAGCGTTTCAAGGAGGGAGGGAGGGTGGTATTGATGCATGTTTTTTAATTATTCATGGGATGGTGTTGATGTGTACTCCTTATTCATGTATTCTTGTTGAAAACATTTATGTATTTATTTTTGACAAATGATGATAAGTATACTCATTTTGTAATAACATTTGGTAATTTAAATGTTTAATAAAAAATACATTTGCTTATATATTTTATCATCTAGTTGTATAACATGAGAACCAAGAGAATGTATATATAGGTATAAACTGTTGCTAGTAACATTCTTTTAGTAATAGTTATATTGAAAAACATATGTGGTTAAAATAATTTCTAGCAACAGTTTTAAAAATGCACCATTGCTAGACATAGCTTCTAAATCGTTGTTAGAGATATTTTCTAGCAACAGTTCAATACAAAAACCATTGCTAGAGATAGATTTTAGCAATAGTTTTATACAAAAATAGGTGCTTGAGATATTTTCTAGCAACGGTTCAATGCAAAATTCATTACAAATGATAGTTTCTAGCAATTGTTCAAAATTGCTATAGATAGTTTTTCACAATGGTTCTATGAAAAAACCATTGCTATAATATATTTATAACTACAATTTCCATTATGTAACTGTTAATACTTATCTACTAAATATGTTTTGATAGTTTTTAGCTACAATTATATCTGTTGCAATATATGTTTCAGCAACAGTATAGTTAGTGGTCGTTGCAACAGCCCTATCCTATGGCCACGATTATATTCATTGCTAAATGATATTCCTTGCAATAGAACTTATTCCATGGTGGAAGGCGCAACAGTTTTATATCCATAGCAAGACCATTGTTATAGGTCTTTAGCAACAGTTTTAACTACTTCCAGTAGGTTTTTTTTCCATTGCTAGAGAATGATGTTAATGATGAAGCAACATCAAGACCTTCTACAAACCAAGCAGAAGAGGATGAATGATTTTTTAATTGGTCTTTGAAACAGTTTAAGATGTTTCCTCTTTAATTAAAACCTTTAATCGGCCAATGGTTGCTTCATTAGAAAGGTGTTATCTCCAAGGCCCAAGCTTTTATCATTACATATCAACATTTCAACTTAAACCATATATTGAAAATCAGGTAAATGTGATATTTTGATCCAAAATGCATGGTGCAATATTTTACGATAATTTCAAAACAAAATTTGCATGGTGAAGCAAAAAACTTGAAATAACATATCACAGTTTTAACATTGTTGAAGTATTAGTCTTTAATGATAAATACACTTTGTGAAACGTGAATCAATGAAAAGTAAATAATCCATGTGAGGACTTTAACCAAATTGATTGAAAATTTGATTTAACAACAAATATTCAAAATGCACCATAATTGGTCTTTAATTTCTACCATAATAATCATGTCTTACATAGGACAACAAGTAGGACCACACTTGAAATGTTGGAAATATCTTTTTGACATTTCCACAAGGTTCAAAGTATCATTACTTTGGGGATGGAAGAATTGCATATCCAAAACCATTGGGACTCTTTTTCTTTTGAATTTGATAAATTTACAAATAGATTATTAAAAAAGAATAAAAAAAAAGAGATATATTAGGATGGGTTTTAATGTTTAAGCCTATTAAAAGGCCTTAACTCTTAGTATTTAGCATTTGTTGACCCTAAAAACCAAGACATATTATATGGTATGTATCAATACTTTGAACCATTATTTTCCCCAACACTCCATACACAATCCAACTGATGGATGTCAATTGGTACAGTCACCATCTTGTTTCAACAAAGACTCAACAATGAATCCTGCTGCTACCAAGGTTAGGGGTTATGAGTATGGGGATAAGCTACCACAGTTGTTTAGCCTATTAAAATCAAATCACCTATATGGTGCTTATGTGTGATAAAAATGGGAATGCGACATCATTGTTCTATACCACTTAGGTGGCACTCTTGCATCGAATGAAGATTGCCTTACCTAGATATATAAAATTTCATCTTCATGGATGGAGAAAGAAATATTGCTAGTTGTAAGTAAGAGGTGGTCGAGCTAGGTGGGGATGGTCTCCTTAAAGGGCAAAGGATGGCCGGGAGTAGAGCACCAACCAAGAGGTTAGGGTAAGGGGAGTGATGGAGACGGCTTAAGTAGGGGATCCAATGATAGGGTTGATTAAGGGTTGAATGAATGAATTTCATTATGAGGAGGATCTTTATTTATAGGCAGGGATCCCAAGGTCCCAAAAGGAAGGAGCAAAAAGTGCTTGTTTTCAATTAGGAAAGAGATATTAGATTCGTTGTTGGCCATTAAGGAGCATTACTAGGGTTTCACCATGTGTTCTTATGAGATCTCTCAAGGGTTGACTTTCCTTTCACCCAAGAATTCTCATAATCCACGTGTGCTACTACCTTTCGCACCTTACTTAACTAACGTGGCACTAGTGACGTCATTGCGTAGTAAGCGGCCTTTTGCTAAACTTACGTGGTGCCTTATTACGCACACTACTTAAAATTACGCATGTGGTTAATATTTAAGCCTGGTTCTTAATGAACCGGGATTCCTTAGCGGTCCAAGATATATCATAAGACCGCGCTCTTCCGAAGTTCATTGCCAGACGGTGTTTGTCTGAGGTCTATCCCAAAGTCATACATGTTCAAGGTTCATCGTAGAACCGAATATGTATAAAATTCATCGTAGCTTTAACTAGAATCTGTCTTGGGCTTGCATCAAGCGTAGGTTCATCGCAATCGTGTGACGAACCATGTATTTATCGCAAACCTATGGTATACTCTAGTGTTCATATGATATCAATTTAGTGTTCTCTATACTCTGAAGGACTGAGCAAGCACTATGTACCTATACTAGAAAAAAGAGTGGGATGACCAACCATTGAAAAAAAACACATAAAGCTCAACTAAGGCCATGTTTGGTTCAATTCTCATTCTTTCTCATTCTTACCCAAGATGAAATTCCAAGATGGAAAAAAAAGAGTAAAAATGGGAAGAATTAGAAAATATTGCTACGAACCAAACGCTTTTTTCCCAAAAACTGATTTTTTATGGTAAGAATGAGAGTAAAATTTGTAACGTATTTGGTTACAAATTTCATTCTCATTCATTTTTTTATTAATCAAAATTATAATATAAGGGTTAGAGGTGTAAAACGTGCCGTGTCGGGTCCACGTAAGTGCAGGTTGTGCCGTGCCACCCTCCCCTGGGATAACTTGGGGGGTCGGCCCGACACGTCCCACGACCCAAGCCCATGCGGGCCCGTGCTATGTCGCGGGTCGGGCTGGCCAGTGGGCCAAGCCTTGGGCCAGGTCGCACCAAATCTATTTATTTAAAAAAAATTGAAAAAATGTAAAATTTTAATTTTATATGAACTTTGATGTATACAATTGCTTATATATGCAATAGTTAAATAAATTAGTATAATAAAATTGAAAACAATTGTTTATTTTATAATTTTTATTAATAATTATATACTTTATTATTATATAATTATAATTTATATAATAAAATATATATAAACAATATATATGGGTCGTGCTAGGTCATGCCAGCCCACAGACCTAGAACCCCAGGCCCAAGTTGTTCCCCCATGTTGCATGCACCAAAGCACCATAGAGGAGCCCCAACTGTTGAATGACAAAATTGGGGTCATAATCATATAGGTCAGCTGCAGTGCAAATTCTCTCTCATCAAGGTGCTATAGATAGAAGCATCCAAATTTGAAAACAAGAGAAAAGAAGCATCCAAGACATCTATAATAGGCTATATTTCTTATCTATGTAGCATGTTAACATTATTGAAGCAGTTACACAATTCTTTCATCTGTAGGCAGTATTGATTAAAGTTTCACAAAGCACTAAAGCAGATGTCTATATAAATCCACACATATTAATATGTTAGGGTAGTGCCCAAAGTCATGACTCATGAGTGATCTTGCTCCATCAGATTCAAATGTTCAAATGAAAGATACCTTCAACATTCTTATGTACTTCAACCTTAAATTTTTCTTCCTCATTTCCCCTCTTGACTTTGAGAAGCAAATCGAGCTTTTCCACTTCTTCAATTACCTACATGAATCGCAAACAATAAGATCACTTATCTGTCTTCCCGAACTATGTAAGTTGCAAATGTGCATGCAATTCCCATGCCAAGAGCTAAATAGCTAATAGCAGGAGGGTAAAACTTTACTCTACTTTCAATTCTCTCTCTCTGCTCTTGCCGCCTTAGAAACCCTAATTCGACCTCCAGTTCTTGGACTAATTTTGATCAGTTCTGACATGGTTTTTGAAGAAAATATCAGAACCAATTCGTACTCACCTCCCTTGTTCGACCCAAGGTGTTGGATCACAATTTTGTAGAAAACTGTGTTGTTGAACTGCTTTAATTCAAGCTGCAATATCTCTAGTGGAAGCTGGTTTTGGTACTCTCTTTGGGTGTGAACTACCACTYTGGGGGCTACATTTGTGGAATTCGTATCAGGTATACTTTTCCCTTTCTGTTGGTTTCAAATCTGGTTCGATTTTGGTGTAAGAACAATCCTAGAAAAAATACAGTTTTTCAAAAACTAGGAATACGATTCCTAGAAGTGTGAAAGAAAATTTTTGAAATTTCACCCAGCCATCTAGCATGGTTCAGCCATCCATATGATTGATTTCCCCTTCCTTCAAAATGGCCTTAGCATCCCATTTTGATCTAGAAATATGTCAAATGAATGTAAAAATTGGATTTTTAAATGGAGAACTAAATGAAGAAATCTATATGACTCAACCCGAAGGTTATACAATTAAAGGAAAKGATGACAAAGTTTATAAACTTAAAAGGGCCATGTATGGTTTAAAGCAATCTCCTAGGATGTGGTACTTTACTTTTCATAATGATGTTTTAAAAATGGGCTTTGTTCATAATTCATTTGATAAATGCATATATACTTTGAATAATGGAAGTTCTTATAGAATATTATCCTTATATGTTGATGATATTTTAATTGTTGGGGATGATTTAAAAATGATAGAAGAAATCAAGGATTGGTTGAAATTTAATTTTGAGATGAAAGACATGGGTGATGTAAGTTTTATCTTAGGTATCAAAWTTGAAAGAGACAGAAAATCTAGAATGATATGTTTATCTCAACAATTATATCTAAAAAAATATCTTAAAAATTTTAAAATGGATTCAACTAACCGGGTAGAAACTCCTATTGAAAAACGAACCAAATTATCCAAATAATGATGCCATCTACTCAAGAAGAGTATGTGGAAATGAAAAATAAACCATATGCACAAGTTGTTGGGTGTATAATGTATGCTATGTTGTGTACTAAGCCAGACTTAGCATATTTTGTAAACTTTGTGAGTAGGTAAAAAGTAACCCAAGAAAGTTGCATCGGAAAGTAGTTAAAAATGTTGAGATATATACAAGGAACACCACATTATAAATTAACATATCAAGGCAATGAAATAGAGTTTTGTGATGCTAACTTTGCAGGAGATTTGATGAAAGAAGTTAATAAAAGATTCTTGGAAGACTTAAAGTTAAGTATGCCAAGCAAGTCAATCATCATTAGAAATGATAACCAAGCTGCAATTCAAACTATCAAATAATGGTGAAGTTGGTCCCAAAGGGAAACATATAGAATTACAATACCCTTACATATTTGATGTGTATAAAAAAAATGAAATACATATTGAATATGTGCCAACTAAAGAAATGATTGATGACCATGTATTGTTGTTGATTTCAAGAGGCACATATGGTCTAAGAAGCAATCAATAAAAGTATCTCATCTCAGGTCAGTACGTCTAAGTGGGAGATGTTGGACTGAGTGGCCTATGGCCCTCGATGATCTAGCCTTGGTGTGTTGGACAAACCGTGGCCACTGGATATAGCCACACAYTAATGGACTAATTGTTTGCTTTTTGTGTACATTTTGACACACAATATCACACCTTATTTCTTATKATATTGTATTTTATTTTCATATAAATAAAATGATTTTGCAAACAAGTTTTTACACTATTTCACTTGTACAAATTTGTTGGACCAAGTCAATCCATCATCTATGAACGTTAGGAGTAGAAGACTTGGCAAGAGTGGTTGAGAAAAGTAAGGCTTTAAGCCCCACTCTATGAGACACCAGTCTCATCCTGATTGGAGCCCAACTAATTGTAAGGACAAGTGGTAGGCATTGAAGTAAAAGTGGTTACCTRCATTCTARGAGGTTCCCAACGTTCAGATTCTTTATGCAATTATAAATAAGAAGGTAAACTTGGGAACTAAACACAAGTSAATTGCATTTTATTCAGCTCCTACAAATCCCACTATATTGGTGTTCCTTCAGGCTGTTGAATGGTCCAAGGTCTTGTATCTTGAACTGGCGGGTGTTGCAATCCTAATCTTTCATCATCATCAGCTCCTTCTTGTTGGGTTTTTCAATCGACACAAGCTCCACCTCCATTAGTATGCCTAGGGTCATATAATATGTTTATTGAATTTAATTGTCTATAAAATCATAATTTATACTATTATTACGTAATTCCATTGTTAATTTTGTAATATATTAAATTATTATTAATTTACCCAAGTTTTAACCCCCAAAGGATCTCATTGATTGGCAAATCAAAGATAGCCCAATCCGACACCCAGTGTAGTACCATAATCGAGTCTAGGAGTTATGTGCAACTTTTTAGTTTTGCCCACCAATCTCCAAGGTCCAGGGCATAACTGGAAATTGGTTCGAGTTCAATGTTTCAAACAAACACACACTACACGTTCTTTAGGTCTAACCCTGGCAGCTGAGACAAGATACCCCAACCTTCTTGGCAACACATCAGTGTCGGCCTTGGTAGGATAAACTTCCCCAAGTTTATCCAACGGCTAAGAACATTCTAAACTACGAGTCTCATAAGTGTCTAGTTTAAGGGTAATTACACAGAAACACACCAATTATAACATGAAACAATTATGTACTTTTATTCATTTACAATAAATGGATCTGTACATCAATCTAATTGGAGCTAAAGGCATACACTGTCTAACACCATTAACATCCTAATAGATGTGAATTTTCTACAAGAGAATATGTTTCTTCATAATCTATTCCTTCTATTTGATTGTATCCTTTTGCTACTAGTTTAGCTTTGTATTTCGTTATACTGCCATTTGATTTAAATTTCTTTCTCAACACCCAATTGCACCCAATTGGTTTTCTATTAAATGATAAGTCAACTAGCTCCCATACACTATTTTTTTATAGGCTCTAATTCTTCATTTATTGCATTTTTCCATTTTTCACTATCATGTGCATTCATAGCTTACTAAAAATTTGTTGCGTCTAGTGTTTCATATTCATTTATTAAACTCTCATCAAAGTTTAAGAAGGTATAATAATCTCTATACTTGGATGGGGAAATTCTCTCTTTGTATTCTTGTTATTGTGCTTTATTTTTCTTTTGGATTTTCATTTGGGTTATCATTTGAATAAGGTTTACTTGTAGTTCCTTCATCCTTATCATTATTTTCAAATAAATCCACTAGTTTTTTTTTTTATCTAGAGTTTCAATTTGGTCTTCTAAAACTACTACATTTCTACTTTCTATAACTTCATTCCTCTATTTGATTTATGGTTTATAAGTTTATAACCTTTTGAATTTTCAGAGTAGCCTATAAATGCGCATCTTACAATCTTATTGTCTAGTTTACTTCTTTGCTGATTTGGAATCCAAACATAGGGAGTTAATTTATTAACTTTTGTAGGTACTCTATTTAATATATACATGGATGCATTTACACCTTCCCCCCAAAAGATATTACTTAGTGAGGAATGACTTAACATGGATTTAACCATGTCAAGTAAAGTCCTATTTCTTCTTTCATTTACCCCATTTTGGTGGAGAGTATACCTAATAGTGAGTTGATGTTTTATACCATGTTCTCTACAAAATTCATCAAATAAATTAAAAATATACTCACTTCTTCTATAACTTCTATGTGTTTGTATCTTTCTTCCTAATTRAATTTCTACTTCAGTTTTATATTCTTTGAATTTATCTAACACTTTAGAATTTTGTTTTAGAAGTTAAATTTGTCCAAATCTAGAAAAATCATATACAAATGTAACAAAATATTCCATTCCCCTATAAGTTTTTACGGTTAGGGACCCACACACATCTGAATGCACTATGTCTAATAATTCTTCACTTTTCGTGCCTTTTCCAAAAGGCAATCTTGTCATTTTACCTTTCAAGCATGGTTCACAGAATTTAAAGTTTATATCCATTTTTGGGAGAAGTCCACTAGATGTCATTCTAAGCATTTTATCCTTATTTATGTGTCCTAGACGTAAATGCCATATATAAGCATTAATATCATCACAAGCAAATGAATAATAAGAAAATGAAGATATTTTATTAATAATGAGATAGTACAATCCGTCAATGGTAACTTTTTTGACCTAAAACAAACTTCAAATCCCTTTTCATCTAGAAGAGGGATAGATCAAAGATTTTGCCTCATTGTAAGAGCATATAATACATCATTCAAAATAAAGTTTGTAGAGGCATCTATGGGAATTTTTAATGTCCCTATTTCCAATACATCATAAKAAGTATTATTCCCCATGAAAATTTTATGTTCTCCATCTTGAATTTCCTTGAAATTCACAAACAACTCCCTATTCTTGGAAACATGGTGAGTTGAGATTGAATATATCCACCAATCTAGATGATTTGTGATGAGATATATTTTTTGAGTAAGCTCTGAGTTCTCGCAATAAAGTTTTGATGTACTCATGTAATCTGAAAATACAATAAAGCTATGATTCTTTGTCAAAGAATGTTTTGTCTTGGATATGTCTCTTACATATACATATATATACATGTGCATATATACTCTCTTGTTCCCTAGCAACTCCAGGCATGCTCTTATCACCTAGCAACCCCAGGAAGGCCTTGGCAACCCAAGCAGGCCCTTATCACTTGGCAACCCCAAGCTTCTATACATATTCCCTGGCAACCCTAGGCGTGCTCATATTTCCTGGCAACCCTAGGCACGCTCTTATCACCTGGCATCCCCAGTCTTGCATTCATATTCCCTGGCAACCCCAGGAAGGCCATGGAAACCCCCAACACTCTCATATTCCCTGGCAACCCCAAGAAGGCCCTGGCAATCCTAGGTGTGTGTATATTCCCTAAAAACCCCAAGAAGGCCCTAATAACCCAGGCACGCTCAAATATTCCTTGGCAACACTAAGAAGGCCCTGTCATCATCAAGCACGCTCAATAGGAAGGCGGCCCCCTGGCAACCCCATGCGCACTCACATATTCCCTAGAACCCCAGGCGCACTTATATTTCTTGGCAACCCCAGGCTTGCACACAAATTCCCTAGCAACCCTAGGAAGGCCTTGGCAACCCAGGCACACATATATTCCCTAGCAACTGCAAGAAAGCCCTAGCAACCCCAGGCGTGCTCTTATCACCTAAACACTTATGAGACTCGTGTAAGTTTAGAATGTTCTCAGCCGTTGGATAGACTAGGGGAGTTTATCTTGCCATGGCTAACACTATTGTGCTATCAAAGAAGTTAGGGCAACCTGTCTCAGCTGGTAGGGTTAAACCCAAAGCACATGTAGTATGTGTTTGTTTGAAGCACTAAACCCGGACCAATTTCTAATTATGCCCTAGACCATGGACACTAATGGGCAAAATTGGAAAGATACACATAACCCATAGAATGGAAAGAGAAAAATTATCTTGCCCGATGTTATACTATAGCCTCTTTAAAGAATCCGATACAACAACAATTCGATAAGATTGAAGTGTCCAAAGATATGTTGGTTAGTATGAAGACTATGTATGAGGAGCAGAATCGTTCTACTCAGTAGAAGGTCTTAAAATTGTTTAAGACCGCACAAATGACCGAGAACCAACAGGTTCATGACCATTGTCTAAAGATGATGGCCTATATCAACGAATTGGAGGCTCTCGGGTCAAGGCTAGATCATGACACCAAAATTGATGTTGTTCTCAATTCCTTGACTCCATCCTTCAATCAGTTTATTATGAACTATGTCAAATGATATCCCCAAGAAAAGAACCCGTGATACAGTTAATCCCACGTGCCTGTGGCGTTACCGACTTGGCCATATTAATATAGATCGTATCACAAGGATGGTAAATGATGGTCCTTTGGATTTTCTAACTGTAGAAGATTTTCCCACCAGTGAACCTTGCCTTCAGGGTAAGATGACAAAACGGCCATTTAACGGTAAGCCTCAAAGATGTACAGGCACGCTTGACCTTATACATATTGATGTATGTGGTCCCCTAAGTGTTAGGACACGTAACCAACACGTTTATTTTATAACATTAACCGATGATTTCTCTCGATATGGTTACGTATACCTAATGAGACATAAGTCTAAATCCTTTGAAAAGTTCAAGGAGTTCAGACAAGAGGTCGAGAAACAGTTAGGGAGAGAAATTAAGAACCTTTGATCGGATCGAGGTGGCGAGTATCTCTCTAACGAATTCAGGGATAGTATCACAATTAGCTCATCCTACTACACCACAACTTAATGGTGTTTCAGAGAGGAGGAATAGGACCTTATTGGATATGGTCTGGTTACTTCTCATGCACTCAGAGTTACACACATCCTTTTAGGGTTATGCATTGGAGACACTTGAACTTTAGACCGGGTTCCAACCAAATCGGTTCCGAATACTCTATATGAACTTTAGACCGGAAAGAAACCAAGTGTGAGACACTTGAAGATTTGGGGTTGTCCGACACACGTTAAAAGAACGAGTGCGGACAAATTGGAATCCAAGACCAGTCGTTGCCTATTCCTAGGCTACCCAAAGGGCTCTATGGGTTACCTATTCTATGACCCAGGAGAACAGAAGGTGTTCTGTAGCAGAAATGCCCATTTCTTGGAGGATGATTACATCCTAAACAATCATCATCAAGAAGTTGTTCTTGATGAGAAGAGCTCAGGGTTAGTGGGAGATGTCCCACAAGCTCCAGTTAATGACCAACCTAGAAGATCTACCTGGATTTCCAGGCCTCCAGTTCGTTTCGGCTATGACCAGGATAGTTACTTGGTGGAAATCACGACCAGTGAGGAGGATCCCATGAATTATATGGAAGCTATGTTGGACATAGATTCCTTGAAGTTGGTAGATGCCATGAGAGCTGAGATAGACTCAATGGAGACCAATGGAGTCTAGACTCTAGTAGATCCGCCCCCTGGGGTAAAAGCAATTGGTTGCAAATGGATCTATAAGAGGAAGAAGGGCCCCAATGGTAATGTTGAAACCTACAAGGCTCGTCTTGTGGCAAAAGGGTACAGTCAGAAATAAGGAATCGATTAGGAGGAAACGTTTTCGCTAGTGGCCATGCTTAAATCCATTAGTATCCTGCTAACTGTAGCAGCGTACCATAATTACGAGATTTGGCAAATGGATGTCAGAACTGCATTCCTGAATGGAGATCTTACTGAAGATATCTATATGCAGCAACCGCAAGGTTTTATAGTTGCGGTTCAGGAACACATGGTATGTAAATTAAATAGATCAATATATGGATTAAAGCAAGCTTCTAGGAGTTGGAACATCCAGTTTGACTCTACCATCAAAAYGTTTGACTTTGAGCAGAATCCGGATGAACCCTGTGTGTACAGGAAATCTAGTGGGGATAAGGTTACGTTCTTGGTTCTGTATGTAGATGACATTCTACTCATTGGGAATGATGTAGGAATGTTGACTACAGTGAAAGTATGGCTTTCACAGCAATTCTCCATGAAAGATCTTGGAGAAVCCTCCKATATACTGGGTCTTCGACTCTATAGAGATAGATCGAAGAGGATAATAAGATTATCCCAATCTGTTTACATTGACAAAATAGTCAAGAGATACAACATGGAGAACTCCAAATAATGAAATGTTCATTTCAGGCATGGAGTCACTCTCACCAAGGGCATGACTCCCAAGACTCCCGAGGAGATTGAGGGCATGAAGGGTGTTCCCTATGCCTCAGTCGTAGGGATCATCATGTATGCCATGTTGTGCACTTATCCTGACATTGCTCAGGTAGTGAGTGTGGTAAGCAGATTCCAAACCTACCCAGGGCAGGAGCATTCGACTGCTGTGAAAAATATACTTAAGTACCTTCGAAGGACAAAAGAGTTTTGTCTGGTATTCGATGGTAGCTCACTACAAATCTAGGGGTATACTGATGCCAACTTCCAGTCAAATCCAGATGGTAGAATGCCTACATCTAGTTATATCTTCATGATGGGATCGTGTGTTGTTTCTTAAATGTCAGCAAATAGGGGTCCTAAGTAGCGAAAATAATAGTTCACAACCCAAGCCGAACACATTGTCGTAAGTGAGGTTGCCTAATGAATGAAGGTGTTCATTCTTGAATTTGAATTCAGCAGATCACCCATTTCATTGTTGTGTGACAACACTGGATCTACGGGAGAATGATTTTTAAAGGTAGCATTAGTGGAGAATGTGGCAGACCCTTTGACTAAGCCACTGACGTAGAAAGTGTTTGAGAAACACGTGGAAAGTCTGAGACTCCGGCTTGTACTAGATTAGACCTAAGTGCAAGTGGGAGTTGTTAGACATTGTATGCCCTTAGCTCCAACCAGAATGATGTACCTTATGACATTTATTGTAAATGAATAAAGTACATATTTTATTCATGTTGTTGTGGTGTGTTTCTGTGTAAAACCCTTAAACTAGACACATATGAGACTCGTGTTAGTTTAGAATGTTCACAGCCGATGGATTGATCTGGGGAGATCTATCCTGATAAGRCTGACACTGATGTGCCTCCAAATTGGTTGGGATGGTCTGTCTCAAATGTCAGGGCGAGACCCGAGGTACATGCAGTGTAGGTTTACTTGAAACCTTGAACCGGAGCAGAATTCCAGTATTGCCCTGGACCTTGGTGATTAATGGCCATAACTAGAATGTTACACCTGACCCCTAGATTCGATTATGATACTACACTATGTGTCGGATTGGGCTATCTTTGATATGCCAATCAGTGAGATCCTTAGAGGGGGTCAAAACTTGGGTATGTTGGGGCAGTCCAAGAATTCATCTGAGTGAGTGATCATAGTGAACAGGATCAACCCCTTTGTCGGACAAAGGTAAAGATCGGGGATGCGCTCTCTSTGATGGAAACCAAAACTACCGRCAGTTGATTTCAATCGTTGAAATTTGTTTTGCAAAATATATTTATATAGACATATACATATATATACTAAATGTTTGCAAAAGGTTTTAATTCCTGGGATCCATGTGAGTAGAGAGTGCAACACTGTTCCTTGTAGCCGAGGGAAAAGTCCTCTCTTGTCGGGCAGTGTTTGATCATTATGGGCTGAGAGGTTAAGTGTAAGACCATTGACGATAATACCTGATAGGCTAATCTTGCATCTGTCCATATTCCCTAGGTTTTTATTGAAGGGATGAGAGATAAATCATATAGATAACCGAACCTTGCAGATAGGTAGGGCAAAATTTCAAAAATTTCTCTCTCCCATCTGGGAATCACATTCCCTGTTTATAAAAACTGTTTTTTCAATGATCAATCTTGAACTAAGAACCAAACCAGATCTGAAACCAAGAGGTAGGAGAGGGAGATACCTGATACGAAGAAATAGTATCCTCCAATGAAGGTGTTCACGCCCAAGGAGAGGTCCAAAGACTGCTTCCACTTAAGATGACATAGTATATGATGGAGGGTATGTGAGAACGACTTCCAATCAGTTTTTCTCCAAAAACTGATATCAAGAACGCTTCTTGATCGCTCCTACAATGGAGATCGAACTGGCAATGGCAACAACAGGAGGAGGACGCAGGGAGAATATGGTGCAACCACACTGTTGTTGTTTTCTCTCTCTGTGATCTAAGATCTGATGTCTGGGGTGAAGAATGGTTCGCCCCCTCCTCCTTTTATAGTCTTAAAGAGATCAGCTCCTAATCCCATTAGGAGTTTCTTGATTCAAATCCTTATTTGAATTTGAACTCTCTTTAAGAGATAAGGACAAATCCTTATCTTATCTGTAGATTAGATCAGCCCTCCTAATCTTATTAGGAGTTTCCAAATCCAAATCTATATTTGGATTTGTACTCTCTAAGTGGATGGGGATAAGACCCTATCTTATCTGCTGATCCAAATCCCAGATCTGCCCCTGTTAATTAATCTAATTAAACCAGTTCGAATTGGGCTTTAGGCCCATTAAGTCCATGTGCTCTTTAACCTTCCAAACTGTTGCCCAGTTGGGTTTCCTTGTATGGCGTAGGACCCAAATATTGATCTACACATCAGCCACATGGGTTCAGCCTAACCTCTATCACAAGGCCTGGTCGAATTCACTGAAAAAGACAGTGAACCCCCTGAGCCCATCACATGGGTTCCTAATTGGCCCAACACTTACACTAAGTGGTCCCTGGGCCAAGCCACCTTATAAAAACCCAAGGACTATTGGCAGATGGAAGATTAGCCCATCAGGTATAACCCTCAATGGTCTTACACTTAACCTCTCAGCCCATAATGATCAAACACTACCCGACAAGAGATGACCTCTCCCTCGGCTGCAAGGAACAGTGTTGCACTCTCTACTCACATGGATTCCGGGAATTAAACCTTTTGCAAACATTTAGAAACCGTATATATATATATATATATATATATATATATATATATATATATCTGTGTGTGTGTATGTGTATCTTTATATAAGTATATTTTACAAAACAAATTTCAACGATTGAAATCGGTTACTGGCAACTTTGGTTTCCATCAGAGATAGTGCATCCCCGATCATTACCTTTGTCCGACAAAGGGGCTGACTATCACTACGATCACTCACTCAGATGAATTCTTGGATTGTCCCAATATACCCAGGTTTTGACCCCCTCTAAGAATCTCACTGATTGGCATATCAAAGACAGCCCAATCCGACACCTAGTGCAGTATCATAATCGAGTTTAGGGGTTAGGTGTAACATTCCAGTTTTGCCCACTAATCACCAAGTTCCTGGGCAATACTAGAATTATGGTCAAGTTCAAGGTTTCAAGTTAAACCTACACTGCATGTACCTCGGGTCTCACCCTGGTAGATGAGACAGGCTACCCCAACCAACTTGGCGGCACATTAGTGTCAGCTTTATCAGGATAGATCTCCCCAAATCAATCCACCGGTTGTGAACATTCTAAACTAAACACGAGTCTCATATGTGTCCAATTTAAGGGTATTACACAAAAACAAACCATAATAACACGAATCAAATATGTATTTTATTAATTTACAATAAATGTCGTAATGTACATCAATCTAATTGGAGCTAAGGGCATACATTGTCTAACATTTATAAGGTGGCTTGGAGGGACCATTTAATGTAAGTGTTGGGCCCATTAAGAGCCCATGGTGATGGGCTCAGGGGTTCACTGTCTCCTACAGTGAATTTGGCCAGGCCTTGTAATAGAGGCTGGGCTGAACCCTTGTGGCTGATGTGTAGACCAATGTTTGGGTCCCACGCCATACAAGGAAACCCAACTGTATAGCAGTTTGGAGGCCGAATGAGCACATAGACTTAATGGGCCTAAAGCCCAATTCGAACTGGTTTAATTTGATTAATTAAAGATGGGCGGATCTGGGATTTAGATCAACAGATAGGATAAGGACTTATACTTATCCACTCAGAGAGTCCAGATCCAAATAAAGATTTGGATTAGAAAACTCCTAATAAGATTAGGAGGGTTGATCTTTATCTGCAR
This sequence comes from Nelumbo nucifera, assembly GCF_000365185.1. The sequence goes on from NW_010729339.1 coordinate 60,644, forward strand.
ATAAGATAAGGATTTATCCTTATCTCTTAAAGAGAGTCCAGATTCAAATAAAGATTTGAATTAGGAAACTCCAAATGAGATTAGGAGAAGCTCCCTTTAAGGCTATAAAAGGAGGAGGGCGAACCACCTTTCACCCCAATCTGATCTCAGATACAAGAGAGAAAGACAACGACATTAAAACTGTGCCATCTTCTACTCTTGCCTTCTTCTCCTGCTGCCGCCATTGCCAGTTCATTCTCCCCCTGTAAGAGACATACCCTTGGAGAGAGTGATTCCATGCCTGAAATGAACATTTCCTTTCTTGGAGTTCTCCATGCTGTATCTTTTGACTATCTTGTTAATATAAGCAGATTGGGATAATCCTATTATCCTCTTCAATCCATCTCTATAGAGTCGAAGACCTAGTATATAGGAAGCTTCTCCAAGATCTTTCATGGAGAATTGCTGTGAAAGCCATACTTTCACCGTAGTCAACATTCCTACATCATTCCCAATGAGTAGAATGTCATCCACATATAGAACCAAGAACGTAACCTTATCCCCATTGGATTTCCTGTAAACACAGGGCTCATCCGGGTTTTGCTCAAAGTCAAACCTTTTGACAGTAGAGTCAAACCGGATGTTCCAACTCCGAGAAGCTTGCTTAAGTCCATATATGGATCTATTTAATTTACATATCATGTGTTCTTGACCTGTAGCTATGAAACCTTGTGGTTGCTGCATGTAGATATCTTCACTAAGATCTCCATTCAGGAATGTAGTTTTGACATCCATTTGCCAAATCTCGTAATCATGGTATGCTTCTATAGCTAGCAAGATCCTAATGGATTTAAGCATGGCCACCGGTGAAAAGGTTTCCTCATAATCGATTCCCTATTTCTGAGTATACCCTTTCGCCACAAGATGAGCTTTGTAGGTCTCAACCTTACTATCATGGCCCTTCATCTTCTTATAGATCCATTTGCAACCGATTTCTTTTACCCCAGGGGGCAGATCTACTAGAGTCCAGACTCCATTGGACTCCATTGAGTCCATCTACCCATTTCAAGGAATATATGTTCAACATAGCTTAAGTATAAGTCATGGGATCATCCTCATTGGTCGTGGCTTCCACCAAGTAACTATCCTGGTCATATCCAAAACGAACTGGAGGCCTGGAAACCCGGATAGATCTTGTAGGTTGGTCATTACTTGGAGTTTGTGGGACACCTCCCACTACCCCTGAGCTCTCCTCATCAAGAACAACTTCCTGACGATGATTGTTCAGGATGTAATCATCTTCCAAGAAATGGGCATTTCGACTATAGAACACCTTCTATTCTCCTGGGTCATAGAATAAGTAACMYAYARAKCCTTTGGRGTAGCCTAYKAATAGGCAACGATTGGTCTTGGATTCCAATTTGTCCACACTCGTTCTTTTAACATGTTCTAGACAACCCCAAATCTTCAAGTGTCTCACACTTGGTTTCTTAACAGTCCAAAGCTCAAAGGAAGTCTTTGGAACTGCTTTGGTTGGAACCCGGTTCAGCACGTACATCGTAGTCTCTAATGCGTAACCCCAAAAGGATGTGGGTAACTCTAAGTGTATGAGAAGTGATCGGACCATATCTAATAAAGTCTGGTTACTCCTCTCTGACACACTGTTTAGCTGTGGTGTAGCAGGAGGAGCTAGCAACGATACTATCCCATTGACGTTTAAGTAGTCCCTGAATTCATCATATGAATCTCCTTATCACATGCACTCATATTTCAGCGGAGGGAACRAAACATTACGCCCTAATTTAATTTAGGTCAAACCAAAGTGGCTTCCACTAACTTTCATAAAGCCAGATTTGGATGGGCCCTAAACGGCTAGGGTTTCGCACGGTTCCTCTTGAGGAGGAAGCTGATGTGGGGCCCACCACGAAGGAAGATCATCCAATGATCTTAAGGACACCATGGCAATGATGTGCATTCAACCATGTTGTGCATAAGAGCCACTATCGTATCAGCATGGGCTAAGTACTTATGGCCCATGAACGTTGCACATCACACATCCATACATCACATGTTGGAACAAAATTGATCCAATCAATTAATATTTATAAAACCCATTATTAAAGCCCACAATTATCCATAATATTACTAATTAATATTATCTAGGTATTTGGGCTGAATTGAAAAGAGCAGTTCGGCCCATATTGCTTTTATGCAGTTAATGGGATAAAACAATTTTAACACATTAAAACTGGGTTTTACAGGTGTGGGCTGAATTGCATCTTGCAATTAACCATCAACTCCCGGACCCAAGAGTGAAAAACTAGGGTTGAGAACAGCCCCATCGAACCACAAATTCGGTCCAACCAGTTTGGTCCAATCTGGTTCGAATGGGTCTAAGGTTTGATTTTTTAATTTAAGATTTAATTCAAGATTGTGATATGAAATTAAATTACTGATAAAAAACATTCAAGAATAAGTAGAAGGGTTGTTCGTAGATCTACTACCCTATAAAACAGAGGTTAGTTCATAGTTTGCAGTTTCTTAAACTGCAAATCGCAGATAACCGAACCCCAATCTGCGAAACTCCTTCCTTCTACGAGATCTACTTTGAATTTGAATGAAAGAAAATAGAAAACCCTAATTTTCTATTAATATTACATAAAAAAGAATTCCTATACATTTTGTCTAAAAAAAAAAAATTAATTACATACAAGAATGAATAGAACAGCAGGTGCGCAATTTTCTTGCGCCAATCAAGACTTCGATCTCCACCGTACAAAGATCCCATAAAACAAGATGAATATAAAGAACAATTATAAATAAAAATCAGATTTAAAAAGATTAAATTTCATATCAATCGCCCTGGATCTGGGAACCGATTTCCTAGAAAATCAACAATCTGCACAAAACGAGTAGAATGCCTTCTGCCCATTTGTGCAATTTTAGACTTGACCAATTTCGGTTCAAGATTTGAACCTGACTCTAATACCAATGAAGGGATGAAAGATCCATCATATGGATGGCCAAACCCTGTAGGTAGGTTGGGCGAAATTTAAAAAATTTATCTATCATGTGAGAATCACATTTCCTATTTTAGAAAACTGCATTTTCAATGATCAATCTTGAACCCAAACCGAACCAGATCTGAAACCAAAAGGTAGGAGAGGGATATACCTGATACGGAGTAGTAGTAACCCCCAACGAAAGTGTTCACGCCCAAGGAGAATACCAAAGACTGCTCCACTAAAGATGACACAGCGTAGGGTGGAGCAGAATCAGCAAGATGGTTMTTCAGCACGAACCAAATTCTTCACCAAGAATCTGATGGATGAGGGCGAGTGAACATGAATTCTGATTATCTTTTCTCCAAAAGATAATATCAAGAACCCCTTCTTGATCGCTCCTACAAGTGGAGAATGAACTGGTGATGGCGGCAATAGCAAGAGAAGGCAAGAGCAGAAAATGGCGTCAGTCTGACTGTGTTGTCTTCTCTCTTAAATCAGTAAACTAAATGATGAATTGGAGGTTCTTCCTTCTCCTCTATTTATAGCCTTAAAGAGAACATCTCCTAATCCCATTAGGAGTTTCCTAATCCAAATCTTGTATTTGGATCTGGGTTCAGCCCAGCCTCTGTTACAAGGCCTGGCCAAATTCATTGTAGGAGACAGTGAACCCCTGAGTCCATCACCATGGGCTCTTAATGGGCTCAACATTTACACTAAATGGTCATTGGGTCAAGCCACCTTATAAAAATCCAAGGATTGTGGGTAGATGCAAGATTAGCCCATCAGGTATTACCCTCAATGGTCTTACACCTAACCTCTTAGCCCATAATGATCACACACTGCCCAACAAGAGAGGACCTCTCCCTCGGCTGCAAGGAATAGTATTGCATTCTCTACTCACATGGATCCCGGGAATTAAAACCTTTTGCAAAAATTTTGAAACTATAATATATATATATATATTTTGCAAAACAAATTTCAACAGTTGAAATTGGTTGCCAGTAAATTTGGTTTCCATCAGAGATAGTGCATCCCCGATCATTCACTTTGTCCGACAAAGGGGCTGATCCTGTCACTATGATCACCCACTCAGATGAATTCTCGGACTGTCCCAACATACCCAGGTTTTGACCCCCTCTAAGGATCTCATTGATTGGTATATCAAAGACAACCCAATCCGACACCTAGTGCAGTATCATAATCGAGTCTAAGGGTCAGGTGTAATATTCTAGTTTTGCCCATCTATTTCCAAGGTCTAGGGCAATACTGGAATTCTGGTCCAGTTTAGGGTTTCAAGAAAACCCACACTGCATGTACCTCAAGTCTCACCCTGGCAGCTGAGACAAGCCACCCTAACCAACTTGGCGACACATCAGTGTCAGCCTTGGTAGGATAAATCTCCCCACATCTATCCAACGGCTGTGAAGATTCTAAACTAACACGAGTCTCATATGTGTCCAGTTTAAGGGTATTACACAGAAACACACCATAATAACATGAATCAAATATGTATTTTATTCATTTACATTAAATGTCATAAGGTACATCATTCTGATTGGAGCTAAGGGCTTATACTGTCTAACAAGTTATGCCCTTAGCTCCAATAGATTGATGTATCTTTTGACATTTATTGTAAATGACTAAAGTACATAATTGATTCATGTCATTGTGGTGTGTTCCTGTATTTTTACCCATAAACTGGACACTTATGAGACTTGTGTCAGTTTAGAATCTTTACAGCCGTTGGATAGATCTAGGGAGGTGTATCCTGCCAAGGCTGACACTGATGTGCCACCAAGTTGGTTAGGGTGGCTTTCCTCAACTGCCAAGGTGAGACCTGAGGCACATGCAGTGTGGGTTTTCTTGAAACCCAGAACTAGACCAATTTCTAGTATTGCCCTAGACTTTAGAGACATATGGGCAAAACTGGAAAGTTACACATAACTCCAAGATTCGATTATGGTACTGCACTAGGTGTCAGATTAGGCTATCTTTAATATGCTAATCAGTGAGATCCTTACAGGGGGTTAAAAACTAGGTATGTTAGGAGAATCTGAGAATTCACCTGAGTGTGACAGAATCAACCCCTTTATTGGACAAAGTGAATGATCGGGTAATGCACTCTCTCTGATGGAAACCTAAACTGTCGACAATTGATTTCAAACGTTGAGATTTCTTTTTGCAAAACATATATTTATATAGAATTATACATATATATATATATATATATATATATTATGGTTTCAAAATCTTTGCAAAAGGTTTTAATTCCCAAGATCCATGTGAGTAAAGAGTGCAACATTATGCCTTGCAACCAAGAAACATGTTCTCTCTTGTTGGGCAGTGTTTGATCATTAAGGGTTGAGGGTAATACTTGATGGATTAATCTTGCATCTGCCCACAGTTTTTGGGTTTTCATAAGGTGGTTGGATCTAAGAACCATTTAATGTAAATGTTGGGCCCATTGTGAGCCCATGAAGATGGACTCAGGGGTTCAATGTGACATACAGTGAATTCTGCCAGGCCTTGTAACAAAAGTTGGTCTGAATACTTGTGGTTAATGTGTAAATCAATGTTAGGGTTCCACGCCATACAAAGAGAGCCAAGTTGGCAGCAGATTAAAGAGTAAGTGAACACATAAGCTTAATGGGCCTAAGGCCCAATTTGAACTGAGCTTAAGTTAGTTAATTAAAAGGGGGMAAATTTAATTTTAAACTAATTAGGATTAGCTGAAGGATAAGATAAGTCTTATCCATTTAAAAGTCTTGATCCAAATATAAGATTTGGATTAGGAAACTCTCTCCTCATTCTTTAGATTTTACATACAACAGCAAACTGTAGAATTCTTCCCCCGTTCTTGCCGCCCCTACCTAGTTCGATCTCCACTTGTAGATCTGATCAAGAAGAGTTCTTGAAATTGTTTCTTGGAAGAAGAATGAATCTGAAGTGGTGCTCACCAGCCCTTACTCAATTCTTGTAGAAGAATTCAGGTTCTTGTTGAATAATCATCCTACTAATCCTGCTTCACTACACAATGTGTCATCTTCAGTGGAAGCGGGTTTTGGTCTTCTCTTTGGGCGTGAACACTTGTATTGGGAGTTACCGTTACTTCGTATCAGGTATATCCCTCACCCTCTTTTGGTTTTAGATATGGTCTGGTTTTTTATTCAAGAACGAACCTTGAAAATGCAATTTTCTAAATTAGGGAATACGCTTCTCGAATTGGAGTAAAAGAAATTTTTGAAATTTTACCCAACCTTCCTATAGGGTTCGACCATCCATATGATGGATCTTCCATCCCTTCAGGATTGGACCTGGTCCATCCATAATGAATTTATATTTGATTGAGCCAATATCTGGTCCATTGATAGAAGATAAGAACATAGGTGTCATTGGACCAGGTTTGAGTTGAAACCAATCTAAATTAATTGGAATTTGAATAGATTGAATAGTCTCTGGACCGGTCTAAAATGGTCCAAAATATTCATTGGACTGGATTGGACCAGGTCCATTTGTAATGAACTCACATTGGACTACATCGGATTGGGCCAAATCCAATCCAATTGACACCCCTACCCATCGCCTTCTCCTAACTTTTAGAGACTCGACAACTACCAACGAGAGCACAACCTTATCAATAGTTAGAACATCCGATTTGACTCTACAGTCAAACAGTTTGATTTTGAATAGAATTCGGATGAACCTTGTGTTTATGAAAAGATAGTGAGAGATAAGGTTACATTTATGATTCTGTATGTAGACGGCATTCTGCCCATTATAAATAAAAGATCTTGGAGAAACCACTTATACCTTGAGATTTCGACTCTATAGAGATAGATCGAAAAGGATAATTGGATTATCCCAATCTACTTATGTTGACAGGATCGTCAATAAATACAACACGCAGAAATCGAAGAAGGGATTTATTCCTTTTAGGCATGGATTCACTCTATACAAATGCATGTCACCTAAGACCCCTAAGAAGATAGAGGACATGAGGGAGGTTCCCTATGCCTCAGACATAGGAAGCATCATGCATGCTATATTGTATGCTCGGTCAGACATTGCTCAAGCTGTTAATGTTGTAAGTAGATACCAATCTTACTCCGAACAAGAGCATTGGACTACTATGAAAAACATGCTAAAGTACTTATGGAGGAATAAAGACTATTGTYTGTCTTTGATAGTAGTTCACTATAGATGGTCGGGCATAATAATGTCGACATCCAACCTGACCCAAATATTAAAAAGTCTATGTCTGGATACTTTGTGACCCTATGTAGTATGAAAAATAGTCCACGACCAAGGCCAAGTACATTGTCGTGAGGTTGCCTAATATATAGTATGGATGCAGAAATTTGTCCTAAAATTTGGAATCCTACCATATCACCCAATCCATTGTTGTGTGACAACACTATATCAAAGGGGATTGTTGGTAAATGGGACATCTAAATTCAAAAGGTAGCATCAGTGGATTGTTGGTAAACCACTGACATAGAAAGTGTTTGAGAAACATGTGGACAGTATGGACTCAGGATTGTACACGATTCGACCTAAGTGCAAGTGGGAGTTATTAGATAGTGTATGCCCTTAGCTCCAAACAAATTGATGTATAGATACATTTATTTTACATGAATAAAATTACATTATTGTTTCATGTTGATATTGGTATGTTTCTGTGAAATTATCACTTGAATTGGACACTTATGAGACTCATGTTAGTTTAGAATATTCTTAACCATTGGATAGACTTGAAGAGTTTATGCTGCCAAGGCTGATACTGATGTGCTGCCAAAAAAGTTGGGACAGTTTGTCTTAGTTACTAGAGTTAGACCCAAAGCACATGCAGTGTGTGTTTAGTTAAAACATTGAACCTTGACCATTTTTCGGTTATGCCCTGGATCTTGGAGATTGATGAGTAAAACTGGAAAGTTATACATAACACCTAGACTTGATTATGGTACTACACTAGGTATTGGATTGGGCTGTCTTTGATATGCCAATCAGTGAGATCCATTGAGGGTCAAAACCTAGATATGTTGGGGTAGTTTGGGAATTCACTTAAGTGGGTGATCAGATAGGGTCGTCTCTTTTATCAAACAAAGTGAATGATAGGACTTACACTCTCTTTGATGGAAACCTAAACTACCAGTAGTAGATTTCAACTGTGTTTGAGATTTGGTTTTGCAAAATATATTTATATAATATATAAATATCATATGGGCCGAAATGTTAAGTGTAAGAGATCATTACATGCCTGATTACCTAATGGGTTTTATCTTACTTAAGTCCATTATCCTTGGATCTTCATAGGATGGCTAAATTCAATGATCATTTAAGTGTAAATGTTGGGCCCGTTTTGAGCCAATAGTGGTGTGCTCAGGGATTTACTACGTTTACTAGTGAATTTGGCCAAGCCTTTTCACAGAAGTTGGGTCAAACCCATGTGGACTTATGTGAGGTCATTATGGGGTCTCACACCATACAAATCAAGTCTAAATTGGCCATGCAACACCCTTGGGTCGTGAACCTTATAGTTGATGGGCGTAAAGCCCATAACTAATATGATTAATTAAGCTATCACATGACAGTTTAAGTTGTCATGTGACATGGGCGAATTTGGGGATAGAAATGGGTATGGAACACCTATCCTCTTAAGAGGATAAGGCATATCTCTTGATAGAATTCAAATCCAAATTAGATTCGGATAATCTCCTAATTTGATTAGGATAAGTACTTCATAATGAGATAAAAGAATAAGAGGGCGAACTGATCAAGAACACCTCTCAATTCTGCTCTCTTCTTTCATTTGTAGTATCTGTATCAAGTATACATCTCCATCTTTGTTTGATTTCAAATCAAGCCCAGTTCAGTGCAAAACCGATCCTGAAAAATGCAGTTTTTCAAAACATAGGAAATTCGATTCATAAAAAGATTAGGAAATTTTTAAAAATTTACCCAGCCATCCATATGATGGATCCTAACCCTTCCTTCAACACCATCGTCTAAAGAGCAAAGTACAACACTTTTGAAGTCTAGCACAATCATTCTTTTGATCAAGCTTTCTAAGCCCAATTGAAGGAAGTAATCTCCACTTTGTCTGAAGTATTGGAATACATCATTCAATCCTCAACTTCAATATAAATCTAAATCATCAAGTTACAAAAAGCACTATCAAGAGAAAGTCAAATGTTCTATCTCTTTTCTTTCCAAGCCCATTTGAAGGAAGTAATCTCTAATATTGTCTAAAGTACAAGAGCACGTTGTCCTACCCTCATCTTCAACACAAATCCAAACCATCAAGTTGCAAAAAAACTGTTAAGAGAAAATCAGAGGTTCTATTTCTATTGTAAGAGGTTTCAAATACAAAGAATTTATATCCCATTTATTTCATAAATATAAAAAAAATAATAATTTTTTAATTTATCTTCATTTTTCTTGTATTTAGATTTATACATGAAATTGTGTCGACACACAAGTTTTTTGAGTTGCTTTTGGTACACAACATCAATGGAACAACTGAAATGCATTCCCATTCCACCCATTATGGACACTCAATGTATCAAGTGATACAAGCCTAATTTTATACCTAATTCTATAGGCATATAAGCTGATTAATATATACAGCAAAGGCCTTGGGCAAGAGAGCTTCTCTCCCAAACAAGTAACATCTTATTTTTATCAATAAAAGGAATCTCAAAAGCGGTTGATTCCATTCTCAAACTGAGGTATATCCACTCTCAAAAAAGTGAGTGGGTAAACTCCACTTTCAAAGAAAAAGTAAACTTTCACACACGTGGCATCTTATGCTTCCCTTCCTAAAAAATGGTCAATTAATTTTATTCAAACACAACTGTTTCTTCTTTAATTCCTCTCTCTCTCTCTCTCTCTCTCTCAATTTCCAACACCATTTTATAAAGATGAAAGTTCTTTTTGGTAAACTAAGTAAATTATTTAGTTTAATCTGTAGCTGCCTTTTTTCTTACTCTTACAAATCATTTTTCTTAATTGCGGGTGTAAAAAGAGTCTAGAGTTATACATAGAAAGAAACTCATATTGATAAAGGTGAATGGATTATCTTTGGGATTTGGGAATACCTCAGAGCTATACGATGGGCAAATTTGGGGTAGAGAGCCCGCCGACCTATTATTCATAATTTCATATACACCCAGGAATTAATTTACAGGGTTTGTCTGTCCATTTCAACATCCTATACATACTTCTACAGTATGGCGATCTATTGGTAGTCCAATTAATTAATCATAGGATACGCATAGATCCTTTGCTATATTTTGAACATTTGTTATTATATTATAAATTTGATACTGCTTTCAAAAAGAATTAACTCAAGTCTGAGATCCACTTTCGTCAGCTTCAATCCTCAGGACAGTCGATCTGAAACACCATTTGAGATATTGTCTCTAAAATGCCTGTCTACACTCCAAGTTCCAACCAACACAGGCAACAAGGTTGTATTTAAATTGGCATTAACCAAAAAAAAAAAAAAAAAAGCCGGGCTCCATAAAAATTAGTTCCATCAGTATAGCTCTTACCACAGCGTCTAATCTACGAAGTAGTCCGGAAAAATGTTGGAAGAAATTAGATTGGAAATTCCGCCCAGCATGCAACGGTTTTAATCTTTATTCCTTTTTCCAATGTTATGTCTACAACTTGGAAAACATTGACTTGAACTGAAAAGCTAGTACATTATATAAAGAGGAAACGACCACTCTAGGAAACCAAGTATATGAGAAATCTTTTGCACACAAGCAACTCAATTGTCTGAGAAAGGGAATCTCATATAATCTATAGGAGTAATAAAAAACAATCATATTTTAACCTTAACCTTTATGCCTCAGGCTTTCCTTTTCTTTTTTTTTTTTGCCCTTTTTCTTATTATTTGTAATGTACAATTGATGGGGATAAATCAGGTTTCAGCAGTACCTGTGGCCATCTTCTGATTCTTTCATGAAGAAATTCCATGCAAGTAATGCTGCCCCAACTGCCGGTTCCACCTGTAAAAAATGTAAAATTAATCATGTTTAATTCGGACCTTATGGTAACAAGAAAAATAAAAAATAAATGCATCACAACATTAATAATTCAATGACCGGGAAAGATTCAAATCATTTTATTTATAACCCATTTCATCTTGGCACAGTCATTAATGTGCAAAAAGTAGGGCTGCTTTTGCAGGTATCTTGGTTTTCATTGAGTTCACATCTCCGCCCCACAACGACCCACAGCACATCTCCGCCATGTATTGGGAACATCTCCGCCACATTGGATAACCATGATAAGATAACCATGGTATCTTATCATGGTTATCCCAATGAAAATGAGTTCACATCTCCTGGGGCCGGAGATGTGAACTCGTTTTCATTGGGATAACACCATTATCTTGAACAGCCAAGATGATGGCAATACAGGACTGGAACCATTATCCAGCTGCATTGGATGTATGTTATACACCATACAGTTCTCTCATTTTCTTCACACTTCCAACATCCCATGATCAATATCCATCTAAATTACAACAAGATGATGGAACCGAATAGGCAAAAACATGACAAAACCATAACAATTGCTGCCTTGTACTGCTTAGTAAGGGATTCTTCATTGAAAGACAGATTATCTATTCTAGGCATTTGGCAACATGTAAGAGAGTTCCTTCCAAATTAATCCATGAGAGCCAAGAGGATAGTTTTCACTGTTTTATCCCATTTGATTCCTCTATTTTAGATTGGCATGCAGCTCTGACCAATTGTATACAGTGACCAAACCCATCCCACTGAACATGACTTTGTCATGAAAAGAAGAACTAGGCAGATAAAGCAGCAAGAAATAGCAATAACAGGCCATTGCTTTCCACACAACTAGTTATACTGTGTGGAGCATTGGGTAGGCATTATGGCCTACCATGTACTCTTGCTAGGCCAATGAATGAGACTATGGAAGTCTAGTACAAGAAAATTTGTAGTCTACATGGAATGCGTGTCAGATAGACAAGGGTGAGGCTAGTGTTTTAAATGGTTCCTAGATGCATAGGTGAGGTACATTTTAAGGGTGAGGCTAGATGCATAGTCTACAATCAATGAGTCGTATACTTTGCCTTTTGCCTCTAAAACCCCTATTCCTTGCTCTAGTGCTTTTGGGATGACTCTCATAACTGTTTGCCTCCCCCATTGCTGAGCAAGCACAGCTAACCAGCATTTTCATTATTAATGTCTATAGTGTACAAACAAGGGCGTATCGGCCTATATCGGTGCTTTTTTTTATGTTTTATTTATTTTTTTTCAAAACCGGTTCAGAGAGGTCGGTTTAAGTCCAGGCTACCCTCTGAACCATGGTCTGACCCGATACAACCCCTGTAGGGGTATATCGGGAAGCCACCGATACGTGTCGATACTTTGAACCTTGTGTACAAACCCACAGCTCAGTCCCACCCTTTCCCAAAAGACACAAATCATATTGGACCTTTAGTTCAGCTTCTTGGTTAGTTAATAGTCTAGCCCAAGTCAATAATAAGGCCCAGAAAGAAGCTCATATCCAAGTCCATATAAGCTAGTTGTTGGGTTAAAACTCTTCTCCTATTGAAGAAAAAACACCATTTTTCCTATTACAACTGTTTGCTTTCTAAATGTTTTTCAATTGTTACAACATTACGGCTTTAGTTTCAAACTTAATTGTCTAAAGAAGGCAGCATGCTCAAGAACAGAAGCAAAGGCTGAAAACCAATACATGTGTCCTCCAACTGACACCCCCCCCCCAAAAAAATAAAAAAAAAAAAAAAGAAAAATGGAATTTAATGAATCTAATAGCACAACATTAGTGAAGTAAGCTGACCTTTGGTCTAATTGGATGAGCTCCTGGATAGTCCTTTAAGATACAATTTATGACTTCCTTCCCTATATCCCAACTCTTGTTAGCTTCGAGGACACCACCAACCATGACAAGTGGGAAAGAGCCCTTTCCATCTGCAATAACATTTAGCGATAACAACAAAACTCACCAAGTTCTAGAACGCAAGTTCAGATAGCTACAACAGGCAAGTCAAGTTTCTCATAGAACAGGCTTCAATTTAATAATTTTCTAATTCCATACATACTCATTTAGATGCAACCCCATAAAATATGAAAAACTATGTTCTAATAAATAGGCACTGAAACTGAGATATCTACCCCATATCTACGAAATATTATGATTGGGATGAATTTATAAGCAAATAGAACGAACTTGCAGACAGAGGTCAAAAAACTTCATTAGAATATGTTCCCCTGTAAAACTATTAAGTATCATTTATTTATTTTGGGGAAAAAAACATACAATGATGGAGCACAAAGGATGATAACTCTTACACCACCAGGCCATATGCATGGAACACTTATCAACCAGATGCATGGACCTTGATGCATTAGCCAAGTTCTAGCACTACATTTTGCTACTATCCATTCAAAAGAATGCTCAACCATCGGTGATCACAGATCAATGTCCCAGTGGGTTCGCATCCGCCCCCCACAGGTTGGCCCCCCGAAAACATCCCACGGACTCACAGCGCACCGTGTGTCCTCCCACACATGAATTAGACTCTCATGCGGAGCTAACCCACTTCGCCCAAAAGGTCATCCCCTCTCAGATGCTCACTCCTCTCTCTCTCTCTCTCTCTCTCTCTCTCAAATTTCAACCTCACTTGAACCTTCAACCTTTCGTTCTAAGAACGCCCCCCTTCAACCTCTCTCTCTCAGATGCTCACATTCTCAGTTCTCACATCTATTTTTTCTCATTTTTTACGTTGTTTTTTGTTTTTTCTGATTTTCTACCTTCCGTGCTCAGATCTGAAACCCGCCGAAGCTTGCCCCCCTTCGAGTTCCGCCAAGAGCAAGGCCTTTGGCCTTTGGCCTTTGGCTTTTGCAACGAGTTAACCAAAGTCTTACCCACTTGTACTATGATCCCACAGGAGCAAGGCCTTTGGCCTTTGCAGCAGCAACAAGTGCTGAAGCTGTATTGGGTGCAGAGGGAGGGACAGGTGCAGACTATGAACTATCCTGGGACCAGGTTGCTGTTGAAGCTGCAAGAATGTTAATCCAAACATTCTGAGGATTAAAAGTGTCAAAGATGAGGTTAATCGGATCAGATGAGCCTGCAAGTCAATGAATAAGTGTCAAATGACTGCATATACAAATACAGATATGATAACTGAGAATAAATGGATATGAGAACGGAACTTACCTCCGTTAAATAAATCTGCCAGAACGATCGTCGGCGTTGACTGGTGGAACTCGAAGGGGGCAAGCTCCGGCCAGTTTCAGTACTGAGAACGGAAGGTCGAAGGTTCAAGTGAAGATGAAATTCAAGAGAGAGAAAGGAGTGAGAGTCTGAGAGGGGATGACCTTTAGGGCGAAGTGGGTTAACTCCGCACGAGAGAGTCTAATTCGTGTGCGGGAGGACACGCGGCATGCTATGAGTCCGTGGGATGTTTTTTGGGGGCAAACCGGTGGGGGCGGATGCAAACCCTGTCCCAGTTGATCATGTTTGTGCTAATAACAAGTTGATAAACCAACCTTGAAGCTCAAGGATGTACATGCTTAATTCCATTATCTTTTAAGTTGAACAGAACTCGTAGCACTACTCCATTTAATAAATATAAGTTGAATATATAGCCAGCATTCAGGCTGTCAAAGATCATAGCTCATGTAAGTATTCCAAATAAAGATCAGATATAAGCCTTTAATCTATAGGCAATAGGCACTTCTTGAATATCCAAAGTTGAAATTGGCTGTGTACCTTTACCACATAATTCAAGTCTCCGAACAACAGCTTTTACACTTGCAGCCAGTTCATCAACTGAATCTAATAATATTTTATTCGCTACTTGATCACCAGCTTCTGCACAAGATACTACCACTGGAACAAGTGCTGCAATACGAGCCCAAGATGGATCTGCGTAGGTCCACCTAAACCCAATAAGAGAGAACAAGAAAACCAGTTGAAAACCAAAATCCTACTTGAATATAACCATCAAATTTTCTATACGAAACAATTATGAGAAACATATTACTAATAAACAAGTACAGAATGACTAGTCGTTTACTAGTTAGTCATTGCCCATGATGTGATTGCTTTGGGCAATTAACCATTATTAGGTTAACTTGACCAACTAATGACTAGTCAATCTAATCAACCACAAAGTTGTTTTAAAGTTGATCTGCTTGTCTAGGCATCTAATCTTTCAAAATAGAAGCTTCCAATATATTGTTATATGCATGCATATTGCCTATGTTTGTAGTGCAAATTCAACCCGGGTGTTGCACGCCAATCAGTTTTGCTTACACTTGTTTGGCACTATGATTTGCACTCCTACCTGATACAAAAGTTGCACTTTTTGTCTCATTTATACATATAGGATGTTGAGAAGTGGGCAGGCACTTACTGGGCCAGTTTGCAGTTGTTCTTTTACAGAAAAAGACTTCAACATACCCTTAGGTTTCTCAAAAGGTCAAAAGCATACCTGGAAATTTCTAAAAGGACTTAAACACAATATTGTCAAATCTTATTTACTATACAATTCATGATTTAAATGATGAATCCCAAGGATTTCGATTTGAATCTCATGTCTGAATTCCTTATTGGATTTTTGTTTGAATCCTACAATTTGATTCATTAATCATACGTCTTATACAATTCTTATGATCAACTGTGATCCATTTCAATTCAACTAAGAATTAGTTCTCTACTTTGGCATTTATTATTGGTATTATTATTTTGTTTATATTTACCTTTGTCAAGGGATCCTTGTTTTAAGGTCCTTACTAGATGATAATTTTTTACATTATTTACAACCATATATTGAGATTATTTTCCATCATATGTAGGTTAAAGAATCATTGTGATTGTATGTGGATTATTTGACTAGCACATCAAAGTTGATTATATCATGTCAGCCTTCCATTGCACAACTATTGCTTTAGGTACCAATATAGTATATATGGACTAAAAATAATGTAAAATCAGTTTCCTATTTATACTTAGCCTTTTAGTATATCTATTTTTAATTTGTTGATAAGTTGGTAAAGCAGAAATAATCTTACAATTTATAATACAATTACGATTTTCAGCACATTGCTTAAACAATGGGTGACATCAGAAGACTGAAACATCTCTTTTGTTAATTTCCATCTTGTATCGTTTATGTATGATACATTGTGATTCTAATAGCCCAAAACTGCGCTTTTGTTCATTCTTTTCCTATTATGTTCRCAAGATCCAAAGAAATTAATGTAACCTTGCTCAAGGGGAAATGAGTAGGTGGATTAACAAGCCCTTGATGTTCTGACCAAATGGACTCGCACATGGTCTCTTGTCATCTAGAGACATTCAACCACAACCGGGGGGTGGCAGGGGGGGGTTCCAATGTTAGAATCAACTGGAAAGCTAGAGGAAATGGCAATCAAGCCTTTAATGGACAAGAACAAGATTCAAGAAAAAATCCGACAAAATTACTCACAGATTGAAGTCGATTGCAGCATGATAGCAGCAAATGGAATCTGTTAATACCCTAATAACATCGTCTCTAATGGACACATCGTTATGGATTGCTACTGCAGGGCTGCTGGAAAGCACACCTGGGAGTGCTATTTCAATGCCACTGCTCTCATTGTTCAAAAGAACCTATCTGTCAGTCACTTGTTTATCTGCAACGAGGAGTTGTCACACTTGAAACACAGCTGCAGCAGTCCTAGGTTAGTTCGAGATCTGTTCAAGAGAAGAAAAGAAGAAAGAAGAAAGAAGAAGAGAAGAAGAGAGGGGAGAGGAGAAGGAATGAGAGAAAGAGAGAGCAGAAAGAATAAGGTTTTGTCGCCCCCTTCATTGGCTTTTATATTACTTGAGAAAAAATATAAATGAGAAAAATACCCCTGTCGACTATGACAAAGAGCAATACTAAGTACAGCAGTCTGAAACAAAACAAATAAGGATGAAGAGCATATTTCTGCACCTAACAAACATATAGAACCAACTAGGTATCCCTGTCTACATCTCTACACTCACCCTCAAGTTGGGAATAGAAATTGAGCATTCTCAACTTGCACAAATCTGTATCCATCTTGACTTCAGGGACTGCCTTGGTGAAGAGTGTTGGAAAGGTTAGGATCCATAGATGGATGGGCAAAATTCCCTGTGTTTTGAAAAACTGCATTTTTCTAAATCGATCTTGCACTGAACCAAACCAGATTTAAAACCAAACAAAGAGGGAGATTTATACCTAATACAGGTACCTCAAACGCAGATCCCAAGGTGGAAGTTCACGCCCAAATCAGTCCTAAAACTAGCCTCCACTGAACACGGTGCAGTGTATAGGTGAAGTTGATTCAGCAACACAGTTTTCAGCAAAATTGCAACCCAAATACTTGGATCGAACTAAGGAAGGTGAGCCTAAAATTCCTCTAAACTTTTCTTGCAAAAATCAGAAGAAAACTGATCTCTATCAGTCCTTGAAATCCTAGGTCGTGATGGTTTCTTGGAAGACAAAAGAGAAGAAGAGAGAAGAAGAGAGAGTGGTCTTCTAGACTGATTTGTCCTCTTCTTCTTTTATCTCCTTATGGAGCACTCTCCTAATCAAATTAGGAGATTATCCAAATCTAATTTGGATCGGGACTCTAATAAGAGATAAGCCTTATCCTCATAAGAGGATGGGTGCTCCATACCCATTTCCAAACCCAGATTTGACCCAGAGCACATGACAACTTAGGCCCATTTCCTTCAAAGGCTCACAACCCAAGATGTTGCATGGCCAACTTAGGCCCGATTTGTATGGCATGGGACCCCACAATGACCTCACATAAGTCCACATAGGTTCGGCCCAGCCTCTATGAAAAGGCCTTGGCCGAATTCACTGTTAAACACAGTGAACCCCTGAGCACATCATTATGGCCTCAATATGGGCCAAACATTTACACTTAAATTTAGCCATCCTATGAAGCCCAATGATAATGGACTTAAGTAAGATAAAGCCCATCAGGTAATCAGCCTTGTAAATGGTCTCTTACACTTAACCTCTTGGCCCATAATGATCACAACACTGCTTGACAGGGAAGGACCTCTCCCCTAGTTGCAAGGTACAATGTCACTCTCTACTCGGATGGATCCGAGGAAATAAAACCTTTTGCAAAAGTTTGTCATAAAACATTAATATATATATATATAATATAAATGTATTTTGCAAAACCAAATCTCAAACACATTTGAAATACACTGCCAACAGTTTAGGTTTCGATCAGAGAAAGTGTAAGCCCTATCATTTACTTTGTCTGACAAAGGGAACTATCCTATCACTATGATCACAACACTGCCCGACAAGGAAGGACCTCTCCCCTGGCTGCAAGGTACAGTGTCACACTCTCTGATCAGATGGATCCCGAGAATTAAAACCTTTTGCAAAAGTTTTTCATAAAACATTAATATATATATCATATAAATATATTTTGCAAAACCAAATCTCAAACACATTTGAAATACACTACCAGCAATTTAAGTTTCCATCAGAGAGAGTGTAAGCCCGCCCTATCATTCACTTTGTCTGACAAAGGGGCCAATCCTATCACTATGATCACCCACTCAAATGACTTCTCAGACTGCCCCAACATACCTAAGTTTTGACCCTTGATAGATCTCGCTGATTAGCATATCAAAGACAGCCCAATCCAACACCTAGTGCATTACCATAATCAAGTTTATGGATTGTGTAACTTTCCAGTTTTTCCCATCAATCTCCAAGGTCAGAGCATAACTGGAAAATGGTCTGAGTTCAGTGTTTCATCCAAACACACACTGCATGTGCTTTGGGTCTAACCCTAGCAGTTGAGACAAGCTACCGCAACTTCTTTAGCAACACATTAGTGTCAGCCTTGGCAGGATGAACTCCCCAAGTCTATCCAACAGCTGAAAACATTCTAAATTAACACAAGTCTCATAAGTGCCCAGTTTAAGGGGTAATTCCACAGAAACATACCAATATCAACATGAAACAATAATGTACTTTTATTCATTTACAATAAACGTATCTATACATCAATCTGATTGGAGCTAAGGGCATACACTATCTAACAAAGAGATTAGCAAGTTGCATATCAGAGATCAATGTGTTTAGTCTTGTCATGTTGTATTGGGTTACAGGCAATATTAATAGCAGTTTGATTGTCACAATACAACATTAAGGGTTTTTCATGCTTAATTCCAAGTTCTTCGAGTAAGGATCTCAGCCATAGAACTTATGCCACTCCATGAGCCATAGATCTGTATTCTGCTTCAGCACTTGAACAAGTTACAACATTTTGTTTCTTACTTCGCCATGAAACCAGATTTCCTCCAACAAAGGCATAGTACCCATAGGTAGACCTCCTGTCATCTACACATCCAGCCCAATCCGCATCAATGTATAGCTCAATCTTCATATGACCATTATTCTTAAAGAGTATTCCACGACTTGGACACCTTTTGAGATATGTTAACTGCCAACAAATGAGTGGTTCTTGGAGTGTGCATGTACTGAATAACAACATTGACAGCATAAGAAATGTCAGGCCAAGTCAGACAAAGATACAGAAGTTTCCAACCAACCATTGATACATGATCTTGTCATCAACGTCATTGCCTATTACCACAACATCATCTACATACACAGCAAGTAGTGTCAAAGAGGAACCACCCCTCTTGATTAAAAGTGTGTGGTCTGAGTGAGCCTACATATACCCAAATTTCTCCAGAGCAAGTCTAAACATGTCAAACCAAGCCCTTAGAGATTGCTTTAAACCATACAATGCCTTCTTGAGTCTGCAACTTTCTTGCCTGTATCTACATCATAGAAACAAGGGGACAACTCCATATACACTTCCTAACGTAAATCACCATTGAGGAAAGCATTCTTGACATCCATTTGGAACATGGGCCATGAAAAGTTTGCAGCCAGAGATAACAAAACACAAATGGTATTCATCTCAGCAACTGGTGCAAAGGTCTCAAAGTAGTCAATGCCATAGGTCTATGTGTACCCCTTTGCAACAAGGCGGGCTTTATATCTTTCAATTGATCCATCTGCATTATGCTTCATAGTGAACACCCATCTGCACCCAACTGGTTTCTTTCCTTCAAGTTAATCAACCAGCTTCATGTCTCATTTTTAATGAGTGCATTCACTTCCTCCATTGCATCTTTCCATTCAAGGACATAAAGAGCTTCCTGCACAGTTTTAGGAATAGATATAACAGAAATGGATGCCAAATAGGATTTATAAGATGGGGAAAGGTGGTCATATGAAAGAAACTAAGATATGCAATGAGTAGTGGATGTGGTACATCTCCGTTTCCCTTTACGGGCTGCAATGAGAAAGTCAAGATCATTAGTAGAAGACAATGGCTCTATGGTGGTAGTCTCAAGAGTAGGTGAACCGGTAGTATCTGGATCAGGTGCTACAGAGGAAACTGGAACTAGCCTAGGCTGATCAAGAGCACAAAAATCAACTCGCCTCCACCTCCTATGGAAAACCTTCAATTCCTTGCATTTCTGACAGTGATCCTCTTAACATAATTCCTTTTCAAGAATAGGAATAGGAAGGGGAACTTTAGGAACAGACACACCCCTCTCTTCTCTCTCCCCCTGAGATAAAACTCACGGACAAAAAGGAACATCCTCAAAAAAGATAACATCCATGGGCACAAACCGAGAACCAGAAATTGGGCCATAACAACAATATCCCTTTTGATTTTGTGCATAACCAAGGAAAATGCATTTGGAGGCTTTTGGATCAAATTTAGAATGATTAGGCCCCAAAAGCTAAACAAAATATATGCACCCAAAGACTTTAAGAGGGATAGTAAACAAGTCTTTCTCAGGAAACAATAAAGTGAAGGGGGCTTTCATACCCAAGACACATAGTCGTATGAATTGCATCCCCCCAAAAACGTATAGGAACATTTGAATTAAGAATAATGCTTCGTGCAACCTCAAAGATGTGCATGTTCTTCCTCTCAACTACCCCATTTTGCTGAGGGGTATGAGAACAGGTGCTCTGATTAATAACCCCATATTCAAGAAAGTACAAGTTCAATGATTTAGTGAAGTACTCCTTGGCATTATCAGATCTGAAAGCTTTGATCCTCACCCCAGATTAAGTGAGAACCATTTGGTGGAAGGCACGGGTCAAAATAGAGAGGTCATCATGAGAACACATGAGATAAACCCAAGAGAAAAGAGAATAATCATCAACAAGTAACAAGAAATATTTGTATCCCCCCATAGCAATGATATGATAATGGTCCCCAAACATCAGTATGCACAATTTTAAAAAGAACAATCTTTCTTTTATTACTTAAAGTATATATTGATCTACAATGTTTCGCCAACTCACAACTTTCACACTTTAGATTGGACACTTGGATTGATTCAAACAAAGTAGGAAAAAGACTCCTTAAAGACCCAAAGGAAAAATGACCTAAACGATTATGCTAGAGCACAATCTGATTCACAGACTAAAAGAAAAAAGACTTTCCAACTCCTTTATTTCTTTCAGGTGGATGCTCAAGCAAGTAGATCTCATTTGCCTCATGGCCAGTCCCAAGCACCTTCTTTGTCACCAAATCCTAGAAAATACAATGATTAAGAAAAAAGGTCACTGAACAATTCCAACTTTTAGTAATGCTACTGACAAAAAGAAGGTTACTAAGCTTGGGCACATGTAAAGTTGATGATAAGGAAAGTGCATCAAAAACTCTAATGTCCCCCTTACCAGGAATGGGAACAAGAGAGCCATCAACAATAGAGACCTTATCTCTACCAGATGACAAATGATAAGAAGAAAACAATGAGACTAAATTGATCATATAGTCAGAGGCACCCGAATCTACAATCCAAACAAGATTAATGTTACCTGGAGTCGAGGCATGACAGGCAATAGCTCTAATACCTGAGTGAGCAAATGCTGAAGTGGAGGTAGGAGGGCCTGAGGTAGACTGAGATGGTCCATAAATGTCAGCCTCGTTCTCTAACTGTGTCAGGACTAACCTGATAGCAACCAAGGCATCCAAGGAGGTAGGTCCAACTGCAGTAGAGGGTGAAACATTTGTAAAAGTGGCAACATTTGCATTTCCCTTCTTATTCTTAATTCTTGAAGGTGCCAACTGAGGATGAAGCTTCCAACAGGTCTCTTTAGTGTGTGCCTAGGCTTCTAGCAATAGTCACATATAATCTCCCCTTTTTCTTCCTTCCTTACCCCTCTCCTTGTCACCATAATGCTTCGGCTTCATAGCTGCTAAAGTTGTTTCAATCTAAGAGTTTTGTAGCATAACTTTCCTCCTACTCTCCTCACTATGCACTAAAGAATATGCTTGAGACAAGGAAACACTCTCTCTATAATTAGCGTGGACTCCAGTCAGTTGGTCCGGTCTCCGAAGGTCCAAAAAGACGATGGCGAAAAAGAGAGGAAGAGAGAAGAAGAGGGAGAGATAAATGAAAAAGGGTCTCAGCTAGTAAGCCTTGAAGACTCCTGTGTTTATCTCTTGCTTGTTTTCCCTTTTATAGACGGGATCCTGAGGTTATTAGGAGAAGTTCCCAGAAGAGACCTTTCCTATTATAAATGGGGATCTTTGTCTTTATGTCAACTATTAAGGGAGCACATTTGGGGTTTCGCCACGTGTCCAACAAGATCCTTCAAGGACAAAGTTTCCTTTCTCCCAAGAATTCTTGGGTGGCACATGTAGGCTACATCCCCTTATGTAGCCTGCGAGGACAAGTCTTGGGTCTGACTGGCGTACTTGGGTGTCTACTTGATCGCCTCTGAGGCGCCTCATCACAACTCGTTGTGACATAAGGGATGTTAATCACCCACAGGCGGGTGTCACTAATCTCAGGGTCTGTCCAACATTCGTTACAGTAGTTGTCATTTCATGCTCATCGCAAAGTGTTCATAGTGCATTGGACTCATCTCGGACTTGTGATATCATTTTATGTCCATCGCAAGTCTCATGCGACGCTAATTGCTTATCGCAGGTCTCAAGAGGTGTTTTATGTTCATCACAGGTCTTGGATGGTGCTTTGTGCCCGTCGCAGGTCCCAAACGGCGCTTCGTTTATCACAGGTCTCAAGAGGTGAGTCTCCCATTGCCTTAGCAAGGTGCCATCATGCCATTGCAAAGGTATTTTGGCTACCTTGGCATCTGATGTGTTTGTTTATCATCTTTCTCGACAAGACAAGATCAAATACATACTTGTGTTAGAAAATAAAATATCCCCAATTACTCCTTTGGACTTTAAGTCCTAAGAAATAGGTGAGAGGACCCAAATCCTTCATGTGAAAGGTACTACAAAGAAGATAGTTAAATTCCTTAATTCTCTCTTCATCATYGCATATTAGCAACATATCATCCACATACAAGAGGAGAATTGTGATACCCTAAGGTCATGTCCAAACAAAGAGAGAATGATCGAAACTCGGAAGCACTCTAACTATATCCAACATCAACAATGACATCACGAAATTTCTGAAACCATATCCTATTTCATCCCATGCAATGAATTCTTCAATCGGTAAACAAGGGAAGGATCACTACAGTATCCAGGTGGAGGTTTCATATACACTATCTCCTTTGGTTGGCCATTAAGGAATGCATTCTTCACATCCAATTGTATTTATCTCAGACCCTTCATGCTTCCCTTTCTACTTGTTCCCCTATCTCTACCCTTTTGCCACTAAACTGCTTATCCTCCTCCACATCTGTCTTGAACCTCTCTGCTTCAGTCAATTTCTTCTGCCTTCCTTTATCATCCACCTTATTCTTTCTTGAGAAGACCTTTATCTCATCTGGGTTTTTCATTTTACAACCCAATTTCTCCACAACGCAGCCACCAAGTCATCTCCTTTCTTCTCTAGTGTCTTAGGTGGATTCTCAATCATTGTTACAAGCCTTGCCGAATTGGTTTCCCTTCCCCCAACCCCATAATTCTGCTTCTGTAATTCAACTTTATTAAGATCCTCCAATAAAATCTCACCCCTTTCCTCTAAATTTCCATTCCTCACCTTCCCTTCCCCCGCTTCTCACTAACCCCACTTTCAAGGACTCGCTGGCCAAGAGCCTCCTTGGAAACTAGAATACAACCTACAAACAAAGAGTAAGGATTAGTATCCAAAACTGAAAGGGCACAAGTACCTGGTTCTGAGGATGGAGGCTTCTCAGCAATATTGCACTGGACTACCAACTTTTCCAATTCAGATCTAGAAGTTCACTATTCACCTCATTTTGGGCGGTATCTGGGCAGACCTATACTTGACTTTTCCTTCTGATCACTCCCACAACCCCCTTTCATATCCCCGACTGGTAGTTCCCTATTCAGTCTAAGATAATTCACCACTAATCACTTATGGACACCATGCCTAGGAGAAGAATTTAGTACCAGTATCTTTGTGTGGACTTCGGTTTCCATCCCCCACCTCCTTAAACTTCCACCATATTTACACACAAATCCAAGGCTTGTGTACCCTTTCCTTCGTCTAAAAACAAAGAGGCTAAGTTAATTTGGTCCTCTTGTTTCTCTAAGGAACCAACCAACATCTTCCATACTTCCAACAGCTCAACATCTGAATCTGAAATGTCATCGTCTTCCTTCTCGCAGTTCACCCAACCTTTATCCTCATCCCCCTTTTCCTCCGACCTGTTCCTCTCATACCTAGGATTAGAAGTTAGGACAATCAAACACTAAGCTAACTGAACTGACCTACACAGCCTCCGACCTTGGAGTCCACTGCAAAGCACACTGTTTTTTTGAACTGTTTAAACTTCTTTTGATGGTATCAATAGGGGATGATAATACACCCTTATTTTGGTCCCTAATCGGACGCCCCCCTAGTTATCACATGTGACCCTTTAATGTGTCAAATGGCTCCTTAAGAACTACCTCGCTGGGCCACTGGGGTTCTTTAGTGAGTCACTAAACCAGTCCTCATTTCTCCTACTCGGTTCCAAAGTAGTGTCTGACCCTTTACCTTCCGTTCTCTAGAGTGGACCCCACCTAGGATCTGAGGTTCCACCCTTAGAGACGATCCGAGCAAAGGTTAAACTACGCTAAATTCCCGTTTTATTTTCAAATTTTTTGAAACATTGTTTCTTTCCCAAGTCTGCCTCGGCTCAGCCCCTATTATAGGACTCTTCATTTTCCCCATTCCTCTCACCGTTCTTTTCATTTTCTTTCACCTCCTCCCTTACTCCACGTAAGCTGATACCTGCCAGGTCATCTTTGTCTACATTTCGACCCCCATGCCAAAGCACCGCCTCTTGTTCTATGGTTACCCAGACTTTAGAGTTTAGACCACAGATTATCAGAGCAGATATCAATCAATCTAGGGACTTCATATGGATTTACTCTGGCAATCGTGATTTGATCACCCATAGATCATCGAAGACATAATCAATGATAACTCCAGCCATTGCTTTGACGATTTTCTCCAAAATCGATCGCTTCCAGAGGGTGAAAGGTAAGCCTAACAGTTTGATAGAGAAAGCACTGTCATCCAATTCCTTGCTATTACAGGAGAACGGCCAGTTCACAATTGAAACTAATCCGAAGTTAGTTACTATCGTTCTGAAGTCAACCAATTTCTCCCCTATTTCTAGCACCGTCCTTTTTTCATCAATGGGAGAATATGGACACCGTGTTTCTCTCAATTTTTCCAAAATAGTTTCCCTAACACAACTCCAATTGGTCACCTTCCTCCCAGCAGGCCAGCCTTAAGGATCAGTTTTTTCTCCCATAAACCCTTGCTTTAATCAAATACCAGTTTCCACACTTTATTGGAATTGGGCACAACAACATCTTGTGTATTTTCATCTTTTGGGCTCTCGTCGGAAAGCTCCACCTTATTACTAGGCTTTCTAACCAACTCCACCAATTTCTCTCTATCTTTTCGTTGTTGTTCATCAACCTTACACATACTGATCGCATCGGCTTCTTTATTCAAAAGAAAGCATTATAACTTCCCCACAACTATCTTCCACCCCTTTACTTGCTTTCCTTCAGGTCAACAGAATAATTGTTTCCTGTTTTGTCCAAAAATTCAGAGACCGCCAGAAACCACCCCTTTTGGTTCCTCTTCAACTCAACCAAATACTTCCTTCTTAGAATTTCCAAAACACCTTTCCATCCTTCCACCCTCACAGAGTGCAGCATTCCTTCGATGAAGCCTTTCACCCAGTAGAAAAATGGTCGCTTTTCCTTCTCTTATCTTCAATAATATTTGCCCCCTGCTCTTTCCTTCCTCCAACAGCAATCTCTTCACTTTTATCGCAAGTTCTTCTCTTCATCTGGAAGCTGGTACAAAATCTCCAACATTTCTTTTCTCCATCCTTCTTCAATTACCCCTTCTAGAGTTTACTGCAAGGGAGGCTTGTGAACATACAAAGGCAATGTATGCTGAATAGAAGTTCAATAAGAACTGACCTGTTGCAAATTGAAGAATTTAGAAGAGCTAGGGGCAGGCCAAAACAGAAATTTAATTGAAGAGAAATGATTAGAGGATTTAACAATGGTAATGGCACTGAACAGAGAAAAATGATGGAACATGATTTATAGAGCCAACTCCACAGTTGGGGCAAGGCTTTGTGGAGCCAAGTTGAATTGAAACTTGAAAGATAGTATGTTTACTTTATATTACATACTTTTTTTCATGTCATATCTTTCATATTATGTGTGTATATTCTGTTATGAACATGTATACAAGATGATTTCATAATTAACTGAGCAGTGAGCGCATATGTGATTGACTAGTCAAAAGTGCCAAGGTGATATATCTAGGCCCTGACTACGCATCAGGCCATATTTGGTGCTCAAGTTGTTGAGCCTCAATACAACTCCATCGTCTCCTCCCAGCTCTGCTACTGGTAAACTTACATCTGATATATGGTCCCAGGATTGAGTATATATAGGTGCTTTTCCTTTGTTACTTATCACTTATGAAGGGCATATACGACTGATCTTTCAATAACATTGCAGTGCAGCTGTCACAATAGGTCACTGCTACATGACCACTACATTGCCAACTTGGGAGATACAATGTCTATACATGACTGCAGCAGGTTATTTTGTCAACACGGAAGCTAATCAGTTTGGCTGGAAGTACTCATTAGCAATGGCTTCACTCTTCTCAACATATAAATTCCCTCTTCCAAGAAGACAGTATGGAACTACCTTCCCCTTTTTTTTTTTTGATGAATAATAGTAAGTTTATTGATTCAGAAGCAAATTAGAGTGAGTTCATACATCATCCCAGTGAGAGGCACGAGATGCAGCCCCTCCTTGAAACTTACAAGTAAACTAGGAAAGAAAAACAAGAATCACAACTGAGCCCAAAATAATTCTTCCCTATTTACCCCTTGCTTAGCTAACAC
>NW_010729339.1:97839-110138 GCF_000365185.1 Nelumbo nucifera
CTGCAGATAAGATAAGGGATTATCCTTATCTCTTAAAGAGAGTCCAAATCCAAATACAAGATTTGGATTAGGAAACTCCTAATGAGATTAGGAGATGCTCTTTTTAAAGGCTATAAATAGAGGAGCAGGGAGAGCCTCCAATGCACAATTCTCAGTTCAGAGATTAAAGAGAGAGAAGAACCTGCAGTTCGACTACTCTTGTCTTCTACTCTTTCCTGCTCCTGCCGCCATACCAGTTCCATCTCCACCTGTGGGAGTGATCAAGAAGTGTTCTTGATATTACCTTTTGGCAGAAAAGGTAATCAGAAGTCGTGCTCACTAGCCCTTGATCAGATTCTTGCTGAAAAATCAGGTTCTTGCTAAAGAGCCATCCTACTAATTCTGCTTCATCCTACACCGTGTCATCTTCGGTGGAAGCAGTCTTTGGATCTTTCCTTGGGCGTGAACACCTTCATTGGAGGTTATTGTTACTTCGTATCAGGTATAAACCCTCCACTCCCTTTTTGGTTTCAGATCTGGTCTGGTTTAGGTTCAAGATTGATCCTTGAAAATGCAGTTTTCTAAAACAGGGAATGTGATTCCCACATGGGAGAGAGAAATTTTTGAAAATTAGCCCAACCTTCCTGCAAGGTTCGGYCATCCATATGATGGATCTCTCATCCCTTCATCATATTCACTTCAACCTTCTTACTCCCACTTCTTGTAGCAAGGGTCACAATTTGCTTCAGTCCTAAAAATATTCATAGCCATGGGCCTACTCTCTTCATATTGGACAAGAGCATACACCTCCTGAAGACTGAGAAAGTCGCTACTACCCAAAATCTATAGCTGAATTGACTCATATACTGGGCTCAAACCAGCCAAAAAGGCAAATACTCTCTGCTGAGGACAACTCAACTTGAAGTTAATATACCCGTTCAAAATATATCTGTTCTAAGTACATAGTTTGGTGTGATCCTAGATTTCCAGGGCTGTTTCATCCCACATAAAGTTCTTTCATAACGCAAGTTRCATAGAAGATAACAGCGAAAATATGATCATATAATTGTCTTGTTCCTATTTGCCATGTCTTGGAATCTCTTCTTGTTCTTTTATTTTTTTCATTCAGATATCCTAGTCCTCTCCTTCCACCTACAAACAGTTGGACTGATTTGGCCAATTTCAAGTAATCTAGACCATCCATGGGTGTAGATAATTAAATGTTCATACTTTCAGAAACACTACCAAAATTATAATTTACCACTCCTGAAATTCTAGATGTGACTGAGTCATCTATAGCATAACTCACCAACAAGCAATGAGATTTAGGCCTTCCCCTAGGGGGGTCACAATCAGTAAAAGGGAAAAAAAAGTCCAAAAAATCCAGCACCAACGCTACTGTCATCCTCAATAAGAGTCACAGTTTTGAAGGCAACAAGGGGGTGCCTTGTCACCTAGTTGCCTTGGCAGGCACCAGGCACCTAGGGGCACCAAAGCAATTGATTTTTTTTTTTTGAACAAAACAACAAATCCTAGGGTAATTCCCCAGGTTCCATAGCAAGCAGCAACCATCTTTCACTATTAAGTGTCTATAATCTTCATAAAAAATGTATAAAGTATAAACTTCATTCAAAACATAGAAAATCAATATATTCATGATAACATGGAAGAAAGAAAAGAAATTTCAGAAAATAGAGGGGGGATGGAGCATCTATTTTTGTCCTAGGAAAAGAAGAAAATAAATTATGAAAGAAGAAGAAGAAGAAGAAGAAGAAGATCAATGTGTTGATTGGACAAAATTTTGAGTTTTTCCTTGCTTATTAATTCAAGTTTTGAACTCTTCGAGGGCTCAAGACAGTATACATGTTTGAACCGTAATAAATAAGAAAATAATAAAAAGGAACTAGCATTTAATAATTTACTTTAATAATGTGTTTTATTATTATAATCATAAAAGGTTAAGAATATAAAAGCATCCAAGAGCACCATGTAAAAAATATCTTGGCCATTAAATGAGGTGAGCCTCCATGAGTGCCTTATCGCCTAGGCGCTGCCTTGAAAACTATGATAGGAGTCACACAGACCCTCAAAGGAAAGAAAAAAACAATTACCACTGTTGTCACTACACACAGTCACCACTTCTGTCTCGTTTAAAATGTTCATATGAACCACAGAAAGAAATAAGAAATGCAAATAACAACTTTATCGTTTACTGGTTCACACTAACCCAAAAATGAAAGCCCAGGTCTGTAACAGCACCCCTAACACCACTGCTAGTTCATACAAAGGGATAAACAAAAGGAAAAGACCCATTGTAACATTTAGATCACAGCCAACATTAAATGTTGAGCAAAACCCATGAATGCATATTCGAATGGCACCCAGAAAACGAAAGAAAAACAGAGATAAAGATAAGTAAACAGAGATGAACACAAATTTACGTGGTTCGGCTTATAGCCTATGTCCACGGGTGGAGCAGAAATCTACTATGAAATCAGCAATGGAAAAGAATACAAAACTGTGCACTCACTACCTCACTCACAGAAAACCCTAAACCCCAAATACACCCAAAGTCTCTCGACTTCTCTCACAAGACAAAGACAAAAGAATACAAGAGAGAAACATAACACTTCGGTTCGGACCCACAAGCTGAATATGGATCGGACGTTTCCACCACAAACCACTATGAAATTTTGCCTTCGGGTTTTTTTATGAGTATTTGCCTTTGGGTTTTTCTCAACATAATTCAGAGTGGATTCATGAAGCGGGTCGCAACAAAGAATTCTAGGCACAACCATAACATTAAATAAACTGTTTGGAACACAAACTGTTGAAACAGTTCAGCACAGGGGCCCTCTTCCAACCAATCTACTTTCCAATCTTTGCACCATACACCATGTAGCAGAATGTCCAGCAGTTAAGCAGCAGTCAATCATACAACCAAGAGAGAATAAGAAAAAGTGTTGTCCTTGGAATCGATCAGGGCAGAAGGGTTTTCTCCAGTCTTAAGAAATATAGAAGAAAAAGGAGAAAACAGAAGAAACAAGGGATCTAAAACAGTTTTTGCTATGATACAATGTTTCATACAGTAGATCAATTGGAGAAAAACAGGAGAAAGAGAAATGAAGAAAAACAGCATAAGTTTTGAGAGCCAAAATTGAGTGGCAGAGCCCACTCTTGTTATTATATATTAAGAGAGTCAAAATAATGTTAAATGACAGTAATGCCCCTGTGGAATGTATTCTATGTATTACAACACATACAGATTATCCAGCAATCTATTAGCTATTAGATTAAACTTTACCATATCTTTTGAAAAATGAACTAAATACTGAACCAGCCAGTTAATGGATTAGCAGTTCAACCATCTATATGTAACATCCAAAACTTCAAAAAATAAAACAAGGTCAGTGTGACGCCTCCTCTTGAAGGTTTCCTGAAATTAAACTTTGATAGGAGCAGTCAAGGCAATCCAGGTCCTTCGGAAATTGGAGTCATAAGAGATAAGAAAGGGTTTATACTAGCACTTTACTCAGGACCAGTGGGGGTTGGAGACTCTTTAAAGGCTGAATGGTTTGCAATTTGACAAGGTGTTCAAATTGCAAAAGACATGAATTTGGAGAACCTGGTGATTGAAAGGGACTCCAAGGTGGTGGTGGTAGGTTCGCTAAGAAATCCAGACTCAGTGATTTGCTGTTATAGAAATGAATTGAAGAAATTCCAGTGGTTAACAAAACAGATGAATCCAAGTATACAATGGGTGGGAAGGGAGGCAAATGCATTGGCTGATGCTTTAGCAAAGCAAGGGGTAATTAGGGACCAGTTGTATTGGGTGCAATTGTAATTACAGTGTGAGCTCTGAATTAATAGTGAGGCTGCATTTTGCCCCTCCCTTTGGGATGCTTGTAACAGTGCCTATCATTATTGTTTTCAATGAAATTTAATGATCTTTTACTTATCAAAAAAAACCGAAAACCATCACAAGTCAAAGAAACAATCATCAAAGAAAACTATTAAAAGCACCAAGTAAATGGCTCCTATACAGAAACCAAAGCCTGAATAGAGGTTGACCAAGGGACAGATCAAGGTTGAACCAACCTTTTCCACTGACCATTTTGCAGTGTGAACAGGTTTACAATCTGGTCCTGCCCAGATTTTGAAAAACTAGTCTTAACTGATGAGGTAAAAAAGGAATTGAAAAAGCTATCATGTCTCTAGCACACACAAATGAAGCGATTAGGTTGGCAGAATTAGAACTCTGGCTCCTCCATACTAGCAAAGATATACCTCCCCAAATCGCCTAAGATAGGTCCAGCACCAGCAGCTCGAGCTTCTCTCCCATCTTCGGTGAACCCATAAGAGATTGTTCCTGTACCTGCAATTAATACACAGCCATGAAGGTTCCCCATTGTCCCACTTGCTAGAGCTGCCACAGCGTCATTGTGGACAAATAATTTTACATGGCTTGGGAATACGTCCCTGGAAAAAAGATCGAGACAACAATCAGACCCACCACTACCAAAAAAGATAAACAGATAAAACACATTCTTACTTTTGTCTATGTGTGTATGTGGGGGATGGAGGGGGTTAACATACAAGGAAAATGACAAAGCAAAACTTATCAAGGGTCCCTGCCCTTTTTCAACCCAAAAAATAATTACTTCATACAAGCAGCAGAACTGACAATGGACAAGTAAGTGCAGTATCAACATATAATAAAGAAGTTGGCCATTTTGCAGATCTGAGAACCAGTAATTAGAGAGAAGAAGAAGATGTGAAACTACATATTGAGTTCAACAATCTGCGTATTCAACATTATTGTTAGGTTAAGTAGAAAATGTGAAACTACATATTTACCCCCCCCCCCATATCTCTTATGTCCCTCTTCTGCCCATTATATTTCTCTACTCTCCTCCTCAAGTGAACATAGACATCATTCATGCTCAACTTGTCAAGAATCGCCTCTGATTTTGTTTTTAGAACTCCTTTCGTTAAGAAATCAGCTGGCTGGTAAGTAGTCTTCATAAAAGAAAGACAAACTTCTTGGGCTTCAATTTTCTCCTTGATAAAAAATGATAGTCCAACTCAATATGCTTGGTGTGGTCATGTCAAACTGAATTATATCTCTCTAGGAGGAAGAATTACATTAATTAGAGCCACACTGTGAATCTCCCCACATATTTTATCTCCACCTTTCAATTCCCTGTGAGGATAGCGGGGCAATTAGAGAAATACATGAGAGACTTCCGTTGGAAACCAAGAGAGGACAGAAAGGATCACCTAGCCAAATGGGAACAGGTTAGTAAGCCTAAGGAAAAGAGGGTCCTAGGAATAGGAAACATAGCTTTGAGAAACACTGCTCTACTAGGTAAGTGGTTATGAAGATTTCATTTTGAAAGCAATAGGCTTTGACACAAAATTGTAAGCATTCATAGGCCGGAAAGAATTGGCCAGGATGCTAAACTAACCCCTCACTCTTCCTCGGCTTCTCATTGGAAAGCAATTCATGAGGTTTAATCATTTTTCAACTCTACTTGATTTGATGTGGGAAGGAAGGGGGAATAAAATATGGTTTTGGGAAGATTTATGGATAGGGGATACTCCACTTAAAGACCAATTCCCTGGGATCTTCTCCCTTTCGCTTTTAAATGGAGAGACTATATCTAGAACRGGATCACCTTCTCCAACTGGGATGAATTGGAACCTAGGGTTTAGAAGAGGTTTGGGGGAAATGAATGCCCTTCTTTGATCCATCTGCTAGACAATCTAAGGCAAGTTCACATGGACCCGTCCCTTGAGGACTTTAGAGTTTGCTTGGCTTCTCCCAATGGTTTATTCACTTGCTCTTCCTTTTTCAAACTCCTTGTCTCGCCTAACTCTCAAAGGGTGGACTTCCTATTGAAAGAAATTTGGAGTAAGCTTATCCCACCTAAAATTCAAGCTTTCTATTGGGAAATCTTTCTTGGTAAGGTAAATACTTGTGATAATGTGTAGAGAGAAGGTCTTTGATTTTCCTTTCTCCTCATATGTGCTTCTTATGCAGGGGTAGTGGTGAGACCTTATCCCATTTATCATTATCCTGTCCTTTTATGCAAAGAATCTGGGTGTTTTTTCCACTCTCTTTGGATGCAAGCAGGTCCCCCCATAAGATGTAGTGGGCATCTTCAATCCCAACTTCTTAAGGCAACCAAAGAAAAGAGGAAAAGTGCAATGGAGAGTCAATGAAGCAGCAATCTGTTGGGTGGTTTGGGGAGAATAGGATATTCTCTAAAAAGAGCAAGAGCTTAGAGGATGTGATAGATAGCAAAAAAATTAAGGCAGATTTATGGGTAAAGACCGCGGATTGCTTTCAAACATTTTCTATCATTAACATCTTAAGAACTTGGACTCAAGTATCTCATTCATCAAGAAGTTTAGAGTAAGAGTGGAATGGAAACCTCTAGAAGGCAACAAAGTTAACCTGAACTTTGATGGAAGCTCCATAGGAAATCCAGGAAGGGCAAGAATAGGTGGGGTAATAAGAAATTTTGAGGGAAGGATTCTGGCATTATTTTCAGGACCGATTGGTTTGAAAAACTTAGTAAAGGCTAACTGATGGATCTTTTGCAAGGCCTTACATTAGACAAACAACTAGGCTACAGGTTAATGGAGGCTGAAGGGATTCAAAAGTAATCATTTCATGGGAAAACACAAGCATGTCACGGTCTGACACAAGACAAAGGCATATCCCTTGGACTTTGAGATGTGATGAGGGAAGTGGCTAAGATTGCAAAAGGCATAGGGGCTGAATTTAAGTGGGTCAGAAGGAGTTTGTACGGATTTGCTAACTCTTAGACTAAACAGGGTGTAACAAGACAATAGTTGCTTTGGCTGGTTTGTAATGGGGTTTTGAGCATAAGGAATAAATTACATATGATCAAATTGTTGGAAGGGTTAGAAATCAGATTTTACAAGGCCGGATCAGGTTTAGTGGATGGCTGAATTTTTAAATTTTTCTAACCAAACCCGAGAACCGATTTCCTAACCATTTGGAAATCTCAAATTTTGAGATCAATCTTGCATTGAACCAAACCAAATTTGAAACCCAAATTAAAACTGATTATACCTGATATGGAGACCATAGTGTGCAGCTCTTAAAGTGGTAGTTCACGCCCAATATCAATCCCAAAATCAGCCTCCAACTGAAGATGGCGAGTGTGTATGTGAAGCTGATTCAGCAACACCGTTTCAGAAAAACCGATTCCCAACTTGCTTGGACCAACGTGGGTGTATGAACCCAATATCCTCTAATGCTTTTCTTGCAAAAACACAATAGGGAACTGATGGAAATCAGCCCCTATCACTATTGGGTCGAATTAGGATTTCTGAGAGGCAAGAGAGAAGAGAAGAGAGCAAGAGATTAGAGAGAACTGGGTTAAATTGTAGCTCCCCTCTTAGCCCCTTATATAGAGCACACTCCTAATCTAATTAGGAGCTGATCCAAATCAAATTTAGATTAGGACTTTATCTTTAATTGATATGCATTATCTTCTTAAGAGAATGGGTGCTCTATACCCAAATCTATACCAATTTTCAACCCAAATCACATGACAACTTAACTAATCATATTAGTATGGACCTTGGCCTATTTTCTTTAATGGTTCACGTCTAAAGGTGTTGCATGGACACTTTTGGCCTGAATATTGTATGGCGTTGGACCCACAAAGGCCTCACACAAGTCCATAAGGGTTCAGCCCCACCTCTGGAAGAGGTTAGGCCAAATTCACTACTCGGGGGTAGTTAACCCTAGACCCAATCAACTTGGGCTCAATTTGGGCCCAATATTTACACATAAAGTCGATCAGGTAATCAACCCCATAATGGTCTCTTACACCTAAGCTTTCAGCCCATAATCATCAAAACACTACCCACAGGGAAGAACCTCTTCCCTGACTACAAAATGCAATGTCACACTCTTTGCTCAGATGGATCCCAAGAATAAAACCTTTTGCAAACCTTTTTTCATAAAATAATAATATAACATATAAATACATTTTTGCAAATCAGATTTCAAATATAGTTGAAATCCACTGCCGACAGTTTAGGTTTCCATCAAAGAAAGTGTAAGGCCATGTTTAGGAGTGCTTGTGTTAAAAATAAGTGCTTATTGAATAATAAAACAAGTGCTTATTCCAATAAGCATTTATTTGCATTTAACACCCAACTTATTCAAGTGCTTATTTAAAAAAAAAAAGCACTTATTTCATATTGAGCATTTGGCAACCTTTTTCTCCAATAAGCACTTGTGAATATTTTGCCCTTCATTTTCTTTCAAATTTTCAAAATATACCTTGTGGGCGGTGGGCTCTCTCTCATACGGTTAAAGACTTCAACAACCCGAT
Organism: Nelumbo nucifera; assembly: GCF_000365185.1. Next base: position 106,200 of record NW_010729339.1, read on the forward strand.
CCCATGCAAAGGATCATATTCAATAGTCCCATTTTTTTGGGCGGTTTCTCATCGCCTGGAACCGTTCTCACAAGTCCTAGTCGTATCTCCTTTCTTCACTCCCCGAAACCTAATCATCCATTTCTCACTACACTTGTTTTGCTGCCTCAACCAAGAGGAGGAGGAGACATGTCTAAATACCCCCTATTAGCTCAGTTTAGTTTCTTCACAAAAAGAGGTTTAAGTTCAATATCCGTTGTCATCCATCACAAAACAAAGCAATATACTGTTCATCGTCTTCTCCAGGACGAAAACAAAATAGCTTGGCAACAACAGTTCCAGCAAACATTACCAATACAAATTGGATCCAAGCATAGCTGAAGGCAACAAAATGGGGTGGAGATATACCTCTTTGATGTTCGTTTCTTTCTCTACCATTCTGTTGTTCAATCACTCAACTAACATGTGATGTTTTGCCTATTCCTTCCCTATCAATTATCAATTACTTAACCGTATTGGTATCTCTATGAAATTCCACACTTACCATAGCTCCTAAGGACTCGAAAGATGAGTTCGGAAGTGACATTAATTTGCACCTTCTGGAGGGTTTGTTCCATGTAGAAATTGCGGCAAACAATGTTGGAGATGGGGGGGATGGCGGTAAAGTATTCATCGTTGGGCTTTCCTCTCTCGTGGTGGTTGTCGTCGTCGTGTGGGAGTTTTGAAGTTTAAGTCGTGAAAAATCGGAAAAGAAAAAGAGTTGCAAAGGAGATAGAAGGGAAAGTAATTGGTTGTACAAAGGAAGACGGTATGAGTAAATGGGGACAGTTTTGGTAGAAAAAAAAATCGAATAATTGCTTATTGTTTAAGCACTTAAAAAATGGAAATTTRGGCTTAAAAAAATAAGCACTTATTTCGGGCTTATTTCCCAAACACCAAAAAGTGCTTAATGGTGTGGTCCCACACAAATAAGCCCTTATTTTTAAGCACTCCCAAACATGGCCTAAATCCTAATATTCACTTCGTCAAACAAAAGGGTTGATCCTATCACTATGATCACCCACTTAAGTAATTTCCTAAATTGTCCCAACATACCCAGATATTTGACCCTTGATAGATCTTACTGGTTGGCATATCAAATAGACAAAAACAATTCAGCCCAAAACCTAGTGCAATATCATAATTAAGTCTGGGATCAAGTGCAACTTTCCACTGCCCATCTATCTTCAAGGTCAAGGGCATAGATGGAAATTGGTTCGGGTTCAGTGTTTCTTTCAAACACCCACTAGTTGTGCTTGGGGTCTAACCCTAGCAGCTCAGCAACGAAGGTAGGTAGAACCCTGGGTTTGTTTGTGTTGCGAGGTGAATCCTTCACAAGGAAGATGTTTCAAGAGTTAGAGGAACGTTAGGGAGAATGATGGAGATCTTCAAACACATCAATCACTAACTGATGAGAGTAATATTTTTTTATAGATACTGATGAGAGTTATCTATACTACTTTAAAAAGTACGAATAGCCTCAAGAATATTTCTAGAATTTTGTGATGACAAAACTTACCCCTCTATATTTAAATTTATTGATAAAAAATGAGAGAAAATAGGGTAATTAGTTATTAATATTAAATGAGTTGAAAAGAGTAAATTATAAAATATTCAATGCATTCATATATCTCTCATTAAATACAACATTTAAGGTATTAATTTGCATTCACTTTCATTGAATCATATATTTAAGGCTTCTTTGTTTCTTCTCATCATTAAATTCTATAATTAAATACATACATAATAAATTAACAATTCCAATAACATAAAAGCTCATACTTTTAAAATCTACCAGGAAAAAATAGTATTTTCATCTAGGTGGTGGTAAGAAATTAAACCATTTGGGTCAAATGGGCCAATCCATGTTGCCACAATTAAATAGTAAAATAAAAAATATATAAAATGAAAAAATATAGAAATTAAAAAAATGGGAACGTTTTTAACATCATATTTTCTACACATTAAAACAATAATAAATATGACAAACAATGTTTTAAAAACCAACTCAAAGGCCGACCCACTTTTACCTTCGGGTCACAAGTCACCAATTAGACTGTCGATGTCAAATGAGTCAAACTGCTTTGCGGCAACACTATGTGTGTGTGTAAAAATACATATTTTATCAATAAATAATATAATTATGTTTTACATATATTATATGTAATATATGTATTATGTTGCATTTATGTTTTTTAATTCCGTTTTAATTTTTTATTTACAAAAAAATATTAAAAGCTGCAATTTGGGGTCAAAAAAGGGTTTTTTTTCGCAAAAATAGCAAGGCAAGGCGCATAATGCCCTTGGAACGTATCTTAAAAAGTTACTCAAAAAAAATATAATCCCAATCAGACATCTAAGTTCAAAGTTATGGCTTCCAAAAGTTTGCACATAATTAAGTGCACAACCTACGACTTGGTTACTAAGTCTAACAGGTAATGGTTGAACCGCCCAAGTTAGATGGTTTTTAACCAAAAAGGGGGTTCAACAAAACCAAACCTAGAATCAAGGCTGAGTGACGGTTTGAACGGTTCAATCGGGCATGTTAGTAACAAGTTGAAAACATTGATTATAAATAAGAAATGCTTTTATTAATGATGGAAATGAAATGTAAAATTTAAAACCAATTAGAAGTAAAACTATTTTCCTACTATATCTCATTAAATCTCATATCTAAGGTATATTCTCTTATTAAATCCTATATTTAAGATATATTTTTCTCATCATCAAATTCTACTAATTAAATCCACAACATTAATTTTAATAATATAAAAAAATAAATATTTTGAAAAATAATTTGAAAACAAAACCGTTTTCTTCTCTCTCGGTGGTGGGTAAGCAATTCAACCACTTGGGGTCAAATCCATTAATAAACAATGCCATAATTAAATAATGAAAAATTAAAATAAATAAAATATATAATACAAAAAAAAAAGAACTGGGCATGTCATTTATATTGTATATTCATTATACTGAACAAAAATAAGTATGAAATGTAAGAAGTATTTTTGTAAATGATGAAAATGGAATGCCAAAATTAAAATCAACCTAGAAATGAAATGATGTCATAGTCAAATAATAAAATTTTTAAAAATAGAAAATACAAAGAATCACAAAAATAAATATTATACATTAAATATAATTTTATCAATAATGGAAATGTAATACAAAATTTAATGTCAACTTAGAAATCAAACTATTTTTCTTTTTGGGTCATGGGTTAGTAGTTTGGATCAAATGGATTAATCGATGATATAAGAGTTAAATAGTAAATATTTAAAAAATAATAAAAAAGTATAATTAATCAAAAAATATATAAAAGATGATGTATTAATTATGTCAAACAAAAATTAAGTGTGATAAGTAAAAATTATGTATATTATATAGATGAAATATATAATTTAAAACTGATCCAAAAGCAAAGTTATTTTCTTATTTAAATGGTGGGTCAATGATCCAACTTTAAAAAAAAAATCATGATATCATAATTGAATAATAAATAGTTAAAAAAAGATAGAACACAAAAGATAAAAAAGTATAGAGTTTGTTAAAGGCATTTCGGAACATTTCTAACGTTATATAATCATCATATTAAATAAAAATAATTGTTAAAATAAAAATTATTTTTATTTAAGACAGAAATGGAATACAAAATTTAGTAGTAGGTGCACATTTAGTAATAATAAMAATAATTGTTATTGTAATTTAAAATTTCTGCAAGTCCACATTTTGTACAAGCATAGTTGTCAAGGCGTCACCTAGTCGACTAGGCGCCCTTGGCTGGGCACCTCACCCAAACGCCTTGACATTTAGCAACTAGGCGCCCGCCTAGGCGACAAAAATGACAAGGCGGGCGTCTTTTATAATATCATTTATATTGTTGTATCTTATTAATGTATGTGTTAATACATTTTATTATAT
>NW_010729339.1:137127-151247 GCF_000365185.1 Nelumbo nucifera
GGGGGGAGCTTGAAGTCCTTTGGCATGGGGACAACAAGGAGTTCTGGAGCTTGAAATCCTTCAACCTTGGGTAGCACAAGCGCTGAAGGCATAAGGGCAGTGGAGTCAATGCACAACAACTACTCCTAAGTTACATAAAGGCATCAAAACCACTGTCAATTGCTCAAAGAAAGGACTGGAGGCCATTTTTTGTTGATCATTTCCCTCGATCCCTTATCATTCATTTCAGATGATAGTCAGCCCATTTGAGCATTCCATCTAAGCCTTTCTTTGACAAAAACCCAGAACTTTCCAAAGATGGTTGAATCAAAAGAAAAATCAAGGGGCAAAAAAAGAAGCATGAAAAGAGTATGAAGAAAAGGCAAAAAGAACTAGAGGCAATTTCACTAAAGGGCCCCACATTGTCAAAGAGTAATACTTCTCCCTTGAAAGATCAACTAGGGCAAACTTAACATGTATTTCATTTCATAAGTCACATATACAATCAATAGACAAAGGGAGGCCTTCTATTAATCGTTTCACCGTGTCTTTGATCCACTAACCAATCCTCTGAACCTCTTCTTTGACTAAACCCCTACCTTAGGAAATAAATGTCAAATGTTCAAATGCCCTTACAATAAGTAAAAAAAAAGGGAATAAAGTCAAGGAAAAACTAAGTCATCAAAGTGAAAATTTGAAGGAAAAAAAAAGAAAAAAGAGTTGGGGCAACTAAGCTAAACATCTGTTTCTGATTTCATCTTCACCCCACATCATTCTTCACCCCAACAAAAAGTCCTCATAGATCAAGAAAGATGTATGGCTCATGGCATGGAAATACATGAAAACATTTCTCATCTAGAGGGAATAAAAAAAGAAAAAAAAAGAAAAGAAGAAAAAAAAGTGCTAAAGGTCCCATTTGTCAATTCAAGCATCTGAAACCTATGTCAAAAGAATATTTGAGCCTCCTATCTTCCGATTCTAAACCATATCTTAGGTTTCTCATCCAAAGGGAATAAAAAAAAGAAAAAAAAGGAAAAGAATAAAATCTAAAAAAAAAAGTTGTAAAGGTCCCATTTGTCAATTCAAGCATCTAAAACCTATGTCAAAAGAATATTTGAGCCTCCTATCTTTCAATTTTGAACCATGTCCTAGGCCATGTTTTGTCCCATCTAATAAGACCTCTTCGATCTTTGAGAGATTAACAAACTAACCTCAGACACACCTTTTTTCGCTGACAATGACAGAATCAAGTGTCGGCCTCCCAAGTAAAAAAAAAAAGAAGAAGAAGAAGAAGAAAAAAGAAGTTGGACCTAGAAACACTAAACCAGGGGCAAAAAGGGAAAAACAAAAAAAAAAGAAAAAGAAAAAGGGAAAGATACATTCCAAACTTGGGGCAAGCATATCAAAGAACAATAAGTTCGATTCAGCAAAGTTGTGAATATTCAATCTTTGTGTAAAGGGGCAACTTTCTCTTGCTCGAACATTTTCCGGAAGTGAATTTCCAATTGGCATCTAACATTTCTAAGACACATATCTTTAAAAGTAAAGTATTGCTATCATCAAATCTCACACCATATTAACGGTAAGCAAGCTCTTTTGAGTGTAATTGTTTTGTCAGAAGTAAGCTATCACCTTTCACTTAATCCTTGTCAATCTCTTGTCAACATCTTCCTAGTCAGCATCATACGCATTATTCTTTTCTCCATCCAATCATCACAAGAAAAGAAGAAAAGGGTTTTTACCCGTTTACCATGCTTTTTAAAGTCATTCAGTTTCCAAATAATCATGTTATCTCCTACACTATAGCACATAAATCAATTTTTGATCATCAAATATGTTCCAAAGTCCCTCGTGGCATTGAAGTCCCTTGTGGCACCAAAGTCCCTCGGGGCATTAAAGTCTCTTGTGCACCAAAGTCCCTTGTGGCATCAAAGTCCCTTGTGACATCAAAGTCCTCCATGGCATTAAAGTCCCTTTTGGCAAAAAAAAAAAAAAAACAAAAAAAAATTTCTTGCGTTATCGCATAGCGAAAAGCTCAATAGCATTCTTTTTTTCTTGCATCTAAAGCGTCCAAAAATTTATTTTCAAATCATTCAAAAGTTTTCCAGAAAATCCAAAACCTTTCATCCCAACCATCGAAAAATCATTCATCAAATCCAAAATTTTGGCATGCACCTAATTCGAAGCTCTTTGCAAGTTGCTTTTATCTAAATCCAAAAGTCATTAATCATCAAATTTCCTTTCATTTACATCATCCAAATCCATCTGCACTCGGACATAATTGAATACCCATAAAATATCATCAAGATCTCTCATTTTGTGTGATCCACCTTCGGGCATAATCAAATACCCATCAAATATCATCGAAATATCTCACTTTGTGTGATCCACCTTTAGGCATAATCGAACACCCATCAAATATCATCAAAATCTCTTGCTTTGTGCGATCCACCTTCGGGCATAACCGAATACCCATCAAATATCATTGAAATCTCTTGATTTGTGCGATCCACCTTCAGGCATAACAGAATACCCATAAAAAATCACCAAAATCTCTCGCTTTGTGCGATCTGCCTTCAAGCATAATCGAATACCCATCAAATATCATTGACATCTTTCGCTTTATGTGATCCACCTTTGAGCATAATCGAGTACCATCAAATATCATTGAAATGTCTTGCTTTGTGTGATTCGCCTTCGGGTATAATTGAACACCCATCAAATATCATCAAAATCTCTTGCTTTGTGCAATCCACCTTCGGGCATAACCGAATACCCATCAATTATCATTGAAATCTCTTGCTTTGTGTGATCCACCTTCGAGCATAATAGAATACCCATAAAAAATCACCGAAATCTCTCGCTTTGTGCGATCCGCCTTCAAGCATAATCGTATACCCATCAAATGTCATTGAAATCTTTTGCTTTATGCGATCCACCTTCGAGCATAATCGAGTACCATCAAATATCATTGAAATGTCTCGCTTTGTGCGATCCACCTTTGGGAATAATCGAATACCCATCAAATATCATCGAAATCTTTCCCTTTGTGCAATCCACCTTCGGGCATAATCGAATATCCATTGAAAATCATCGAAATCTCTCGCTTTATGCGGTCTGCCTTTGGGCATAATCGAATACCCATCAAATATCATTGAAATCTCTCGCTTTGTGCAATTCGCCTTCGAGCATAATCGAATACCCATCCAAATTCATAAAAAATCCTCCACCTTCAGGCATAAACGAATATCCATCCAAATTCATCAAAATCCTCCGCCTTCGGGCATAATCAAATACCACCCGTCCGAATTCGTCAAAATCTCTCTAGCATAATCTCTTACCCATCAAAAACCATCAAAGTCTATCACCTTTGTTGCTTGCCTTCATGCAAAATCTTGGAGTCAATCAAAAGAATTCACTTGGCATCATAAAAATAAAAAACACGTGTAAGCTACCCTCAAGCAAACTACTTGTAAAATAAAGAGAAAAAAAACTTTCAGAACATTCCTAAAATCAATTGTGGAGTTCAAAAATCTTTTTCCCCCGATGCATGGCAGTATGTCTAGAAGCACAGAAAGCTTGATGAGTTGTGACCAGACCACCTTGTAAAATCTAAGCCATTACTGGGGGCACTAAACTTACTTTAACATCATACACATTGCACCACACAGTTTTTGTCGCTTGAATTATCAAAGTCTTAATGCGCAAGTGACTCCTATCTGAAGGGATCTTATTACCTATTAAAATGACAACATGCGCTATAGCAATCACAAGACCTTTGTCAAGCTTTCAAAATGGTTTCCTAAAATGATTTCAACATCAAACATAAAAAATCATAACCCATAATAAGTCCAATAAAGAAATCAAAATCCATAAACTGCCATCAAGGATTTTAGTTAAATATCTGATTTCAAAAATTAAAACCCATAAAAACCAAAACAAACATAAAAATCCATCAAATATTTATATTAAATAACTGATTTCAAAAATTAAAACCCGCAAAAATTAAAATCCATCAAATACTTTCAAAAATTAAAACCCATAAAAATTGAAACAAAATAAAAATCCATCAAATATTTTAAAAAATTCCCATAAAAACCGAAATATAAATCAAAATTCATCAAATATTTTCAAAAACCAAAACCCAAAAAAACCAAAACAAAAATCAAAATCCATCAATTATTTTCAAAAATCAAAACCCATAAAAACACAAAACAAAAATCAAAATCCATCAATTATTTTAAAAAATCAAAACCCATAGAAACTGACAACAAATGTCAAAATCCATATTAAACTTCCATGAAATATTTTCAAAAATAGAAAACTCAAATAAAAAATCAAAATCCATATTAAATTAGTAAACTTCCATCAAATATTTTAAATCTATAAATCAAATAAATAATTCAAATCGAGAGTCTAAATCCATCGAATATTCAAATCAAATAAATTTCAAAAATCAAAACCCATAAAAATCCAAATCAAGGGTAAAAAACCATTCAATATTCAAATCAAATTGCCAATCAAAATCCAAAATCCATCAAATACTCAAATCTAATTCAAAAATGAAAACCCATAAAAATCCAAGTCAATGGTCAAAACCTTCAAATATTCAAATCATGTAGCCAAAATCTATCATATATTAAAATCCAAGTCAAAAGTAAAAAACCATCAAATATTCAAATCAAATAGCTAATCAAAAGCCAAAGCCCATCAAACATTTATATCAAATAAGACCCGCAAAAAAATCAAATATTTCAAAAACCATCAAATATTCAAATCAAATAGCCCATAAAAATTTAAATCAAAAGCCAAAGTCCATCAAATATTTAATCAAATAAAACCTGCAAAAAATCAAATATTTTCAAAAATCAAAACCTGTGAAAATTTCAATTAAAATTCAAAATCCATCAAATATTTAAATCAAAATCAAGACTTGTATAAAACTCAAATAAAAAACCAAAATCCATATCAACTTAGTAAAAATTCATAAAAAAATTGAATCAAATAAAAAATTTGATCTTCAACATCAATTATCAAAAACCTAAACTAGTAAAAAAAATTAAATTATCAATTCAAATGCCACAACAGAAAAAGGTCAAACCCACACAAACTCAACTTATTGGCATCTAATAAATAACAAATTTGAAATCCCTAAAAATAATAATAATAAAAAAAACTTTACAAGCTTCATCACGTACTAAAAAAATATCGAAAAACAGATGCATGCATTAATAAAAAATCAAAGATCAACCAAATTATTTTTGGGATGGCACCACTATGTTTTTCTCATGTTTGTTTGACAGTTGCGATTTCCTTCCAAGGCTTGGGATGGTACAACACCTTCCAAGCAAAGGTTTTGCACTACTTCAACTTGAACCCTGACTGAAGTTCGAGTAGCGAAATCCCCTCCTTTAAACTCTTGGCCCTTACAAAAATGTTCGTGTGCTTCTTTTTCTTTGTTGTTCGGTAGCCTACTACCTCCAACAAAGAGGGGCAGCTGTTAGCACCCAATTTTTGCTCGGTCCCTTCACCCTACCGTTTTGTACCCCCCTCTTAGACCCAAAAAACTTAAAAACACAACTAGGTTGACTTGATACTCTCTAAAACCCGGAATACCTCCCTTTTGATGCAATTCACAAGACAAATAACAACCTTGAGGTCAACATTAACATCTGATCAAACACCATGCCCAAACTTGGAAAACTATAACTTAGTTGCACATCAGTTTTCATGACTAAACTATAAAGATCCATCGTTCGTTACACCAACTTCCTTTCTGATGGCCTGGAATGACTACCAAGTTCGTTACACGAACTTCCCCCGTTTGATCCATCATCAAGCCAATATCGTATTTCAGCAAATCTTATTAATTAAACCTTACCATCCATTATCCCAACTTTACATGACAAATCAGACCTTACCACTGTGTTCGGAGACCCAGAAAACCCTAGCACAATAAATTTCCTGACCAAACACCTCTATTTAACCGTAAAGATATAAGATTCCATTTCAGGCCCTTTCATTGGTTGAAAAACCATAAGCTAAGACCATGATCTGTACTAGAATAGACAATCTATACCTCTGATCAAAGATCCATCACTTCCATTAGATTTGGGATACTCAAAAATGCCAACCCACCAAATTTCGTCCCAAAATTCCCTCATTTGACCCTCCATCAAACAAAGATTCTATTTCAATAAATCTTATTGACCCAAACTTGTTAATCATCCCGACCCCATTTGTCTGATCATACCTCACCACTATGTTCAGGGACCCAAAAAACCTCAGCACGCCAAATTTCACAGCCTAATTCATCCGTTTGACTATTAAACTAGAACGATACTATTTCAATGCAACAGATTAAATTACCACGTCATCTGTCCCAACCTGAAGCCTCAAAAGGGTGATGGATGATTTCAAACCCATTCTTGACTCATTAAAACACTTGGACCAGTGAAACAATGCCTAATAAGCTTAAAAAGCTCAAAATTCCAAATAGACCCCCACTTAAAGGTAAGAAAAGACAAAATCACATTTAAAGGTTCATCAAATTTACATTTTTGCCACTATTAGCCCTGAACATGGGGCTGCAACGTCTGGCACGCCCCAAGATCCCATTGGATGCACAAAACCCATGAAAACCACCCCAAAATCGAAGAGAGTATTTCACCAAACAAGAAAGCTTGATTGTGCACCTATTTCTTTGAAGAATCTTTGCCTATTTTTGAGAAAACCTCTGTTGAATCCCATGCACTATACCTGGGTGAATTTCAGACCTGGCCCCCTCCCTTGAGGCCCCAACTTTTGTAGAATTCCAAAAATACCCCCAGGTCGACCGCAAGGTTAGTTGAAGCATGTTTGAAGCTCAAAATGCTGYGGAAAGACTAAGGGGCGCAAAAATGGGGTGTCTACAACTCTCCTTTGGTTTAATATAAGTGCAAAGAGATAGGGAATATTATATGATGAATTCTCTAAAGGCCTTCTGTCATTTGAATGAAAATAGCTTGTATCGGTGAGTGGAGATGCACCATAAAATTGGGCTATCCATTTTGCTAATGCAGCCAATGGGATTGCTTCATGAGATGATAGGGATGTCATAGACCGAGGTGGGAAAGGCCTATCCTAAAATGGAAGACTCTTTCATGGTACCTTGGGGTCCACAATATGATGGGTCAGCACTTACCAAACATAAAGGTTTACCTAAAATGGCAATGAACCTTGTCTGATGGAGGCCAAATTGAAAGCTCATTAGATGGGTGGGTACTTGATCCTTCACAAAAAGTGGTAGTGTTATGCAGCTGAAACAGTTGGCCCCATGAACCTATGTGATTTCTAAAGGGAAGGAAGATTCATCATATAGTTGGCTGAACCATGCAGGGTGGTTGTGTGAAATTTCAAAAAATTCTTTCTTCGTTCTGGGAATTATATTCCCAATTTTAGAAAAACTGCATTTTAAGGGTCGTTCATGAAACAACCCAGATAAGATCTATAATCGAAAAAAGGGAGGGATATACTTGATACGAAATCCACAAACGTAGCTTTCAAAGTAGGTGTTCACGCCCAAAGAGTGTACCAAATCCTGCCTCCACTAAAGATGGCACAACTTGAGATGAAGTAGGATCAATAATGTAGTCCTGTATAGCAAGAACTGCAATCCTTCAGCAAGGGTCAATCAAGGGAGTGTGAGCATGATTCAGATATGATTTTTCTAGCAAAAATCAGAATCAAGATCTAATCTTGATCAGTCCAAGAATTGGAGACCGAATAGGGTAGGGCGGCAAGAACAAAGGGAGAGAACTAAGAGCAGTAAAAGTGTAAAGCTAAAGCAGTTCACCCTCTATTTATAAGCCTTAAGGATCAACTTTCCTAATCCTATTAGGAGCAGTTCTTTTGATCCAAATATTTATTTGGATCTAAACTCTTAAATGGATAAAACCTATCTTATACTGTTGCTGATCCAAACCCATATCTAAACCCTAATTTGCCCAAATAATTAATCTAGTTCGATATGGGCTTTAGGCCCATTATGACATCAGGCTCACTTCCCTCATAATTCCTGGCTAACTTGGCTCTCTTTGTATGGTGTGGGACCTTAACATTGATCTTCACATAAGCCATATGGGTTCATCCTAGCCTCTATTACAAGGCCTGGCCGAATTCACTACTGAACACAGTGAACCCCTGAGCCCATCAGTATGGGGTCTTAGCAGGCAGAACATTTACACTGAATTGTCTTGGGTCCAACCACCTTATGAAGGCATAAAGACTATGATCTTAAGTGAGATTATCCTATCAAGTATAAAAGCCCTAAATGGTCTTACACTTAACCTCTCAGCCCATAATGATGAAATACCGCCTGACAAGAGAGGACCTCTCCTTCGGCTGCAAGGTATAGTATTACACTCTCTACTCAGGATGGATCCCGGGAATTAAAAAATTTGCAAATATTTTTTTCATTAAACATAATGTATATATCTCTATATAAATATATTTTGCAAAACAAAGCTCAAACAAGTTTGAAATCAACCGTCGATAGTTTAGGTTTCCATCAAAGAGAGTGCTGCCCCCGATCATTCACTTTGTCCGACAAAGGGGCTATTTCTGTCACTATGATCACCCACTCAGGTAAATTCTCAAACTGCCCCAACATACCCAGGTTTTGACCCCCGCTAAGGATCTCACCGATTGGCATATCAAAGATAGCCCAATCCAAACCTAGTGCAGTACCATAATCAGGTCTAGGGGTTAGGTGTAAATTTCCAGTTTTTCCCATTTGTCTCCAAGGTCCAAGGCTTAACTAGAAAATGGTCTGGTTCAAAGTTTCAAGCAAACCCACACTGCATGTGCTTTGGGTCTGACCTTGGTAGTTGAGACAAGCCACATCAACCGACTTGGCAGTATATTTGTGTCAGCCCTGGCAGGATAAACCTCCCCAGGTCTATCTAATGGTTGTGAACATTCTAAACTAACACGAGTCTCATAAGTGTCCAGTTTAAGTGTAATTACATAGAAACATTCCAGATATAACATGAATCAATTATGTACTTTTATTCATTTACAATAAATGTCAAATGTACATCAATATGATTGGAGCTAAGGGCAGATATTGTCTAACAATTTCCCACATTTCTAGGGACTTGCACCGTGTTCACGTCACTGAGATAGGAGGGAAATCTCAGAGATGAATAAATGGAGATGAAACATAGATAAAATACCATTCTATGTAATATAACATGAAACAATATTCGGTCGTGGACTAATAACTATTGCCTTTTATCAGAAATGGCACACAGACAATTTGCCAAACTGTTGAGCGACAACAAATTAAAGGGACCTAACTATGCTGACTAGTACTATAACCTTAATCTAGTGCTCATGTCTTGAAATTGGACAAGGTTACCAAGAAACCTGCACTGGAACGTTTGGGAGACAGTGATTCTGAAGCATGATGGAGAAAGTATTAGGAATGGGAGGAGAAGAACTCTCTTACCCAATGTTATGTCATGGCATCTTTAGACAATAACATCCAAAGACAATTCAATAAGATCGAAATCTGCAAAGATATTCTGGATAGTTTAAAGACTATATGAAGAGTAAAATTGTTCTGCCAGACTGATGGTCCTCATGCTGTTGATGACCACGAGAATGACCGATAGCGTGCTGGTTCATGACCATGTCATGAAAATGATATGGTACATAAATGAAATAGAGGCTCCCGAATCCTAGCTTGACGGTGACACAAAAACTGATGCTGTCCAAAACTCTTAGCCCTCATCCTTTAATTAGTTTGTCATGAACTATAACATAAACAAGCTAAAGGTTAGCCTTCAGGAACTTAGCAATATGTTGTAGAGGACTGAAGAACTGATAAAGAAGGACAAGTCGATGGCCATGCTTGTTAAAGTTAGAAATCTAGCAAGAGAAAGAGGAGGGAAAAGAAGAAGCCTCAGAAGAAAGCATGCAAGCTGAAAAACCAGAAGAAAGACAAGTCATCAGATGAATGTCACTTCTGCAAGCAGATAGAACATTGGAAAAGGAACTGATGCGGCACGATCCAGGCACTCCTAGCTGGCTGCTGAGTAGCTCCTATCTGGCAACGGACGACACCTGAGAGGAAGAAGATGAAGGATTCCCGGGGGATTTGCCTGGCGGGAATACTCTGAAGCTTAAGTTAGAATGCTGGGGGAGAAAGCAAAGAGTGTAAAGAGGCTAAGAGTGTAAGTCACACTGGATCACTAAGTTCTCAAGATTAGTTCGAGAGCAAGTAAATTTCAGATAGGATCTCAGATGTTCTTGTCAAATCGGGCATAAGCGCCACTGGGCTTCTGTCGCAGCCGTTACCTGCCAAGGCTGCACAGGTGACCATTACAGGGTACTACCCAATTGGATGGGTGACACGTCCCGGGAGGATAGGCACGCTACCATCTGTCGAGAGATGTGGGTACAGTCTGCCGAATGGACAGGGACTGCGCCGTTAGTCAAGAGACGTGGCGCAGTCTGACGGGTACGGTCTTGTCAGATAGAAGCTTCCTTGAGAGCGTCACGTTGCTTAGTCGCGATCTACCTTGTAGCGAACTACCTTGTCACGCAGCGAGCTATCTTATCGCGAGCTACTTTGTAGCGAGCTCCCAGGGGTACTTCGAGGTGACCCCCATCGGGATTGCCTTTGGGGCAGTCTTTCTACCTAAGAGTTGGAGCGAGCTGGTTACTCTAGCTCACGAGTTGGAATAGTCTTGGAGTATTCCCTTTCGGTCGCTCGGGGGAGCTCGAACTTGCGCTGTAGCGAGCTCCCCCTACAGCGAGCTATGACGTAGCGAGCTGTCCTACAGGCTCGTTACTTAGTCGCAGTCAGACTGCGGTGCTGAGCTGTTGCTCGTGCTGAGTCAGATCCACGTGTCATTGTCTCAAGGGGTCGGGTCAAATCATCCTCCATCAATTTTCCCCCACTCCTCGGGCTAAGAGTGCTACCTTAGCGTGAGGAGTTCATGAAGTGGGACAGGTGGATTTTATCGAAGTTACAACTTGATTGACTGCTCGCATTAAATGCGTGCACAGAAGTCAAGAGATTTCTAACATTTTGAATGCCAAGAAACGCGCCGAAGCGGCTCTTAACTCTGGATGTCATGTTGCCGTCATTACCTCAATCATGGGAGATGTGCATCCAGTCACATTTCGGTTTCAGAAGGCGTGCAGTCTACTTGACTGCGAACTGTTAGATCTGCTTCAATCTGGGCCGTTGGTCTAGGGGCACAATGGCTAATTTTTAAATCCCTTACTAGAAAATTATTTATTAATTCTTTTTAAAATTAGAAATTGAGTCTTTTTTCCCATCATATATAGATTGAAGAGTCGTTGTATGTGGATTTGTTTTTCTTTTTTTATTTACATATTGTACATATAGAGTAAAAATACGATAAAGTCACTTTCCTATATATATTCAACCTTTTAATATATTCATGTATTATTTGTTTGACAAGTTTGTGAAAAATAGAAATAATCTTATGACTAGGGTGATCAATCAATTATTGAAACCTTTTTGAAGCAAATTTGTTATTGTATATTTTGATAATATTCTTATTTATAGCTGGAATATTAATAAATGCAAACAATATTTACTCAAAGTGTTTGATCTTTTGAACATTAAGAAGTTCAACAATCTGAAGAAATGCTCATTCATGTAATTGAAGCACATTTTCCTTGGCTTTGAGCTACAAGTCTAGGGAATCATGGTGCATAAGTCCAAGGGTGATGCAATTAATGACTAGTCAACTCCAAAGAATATACACAAGGTCAAGGGTTTCCACGGACTTGCCTCATTCTATACATGGTTCATTAGGGATTTCAACCATCAACATGACCCCCTATAATAGATTGTATGTAGGGCTGTTCACGAGTCGGGTTGGGTCAGTTTACTGCGGTTTTTCCAACTGACCCAACCTGGTCGGGTTATCTGACATAGAAACCAAAACCGACCCAGTGTTAAGTAAAACCGACCTGGTCGGTTTGAGTCGGGTTGGGTCAGTTTGGGTTAGTTTCGGTTCTAAGTTCATCCCTGTGATAAAATCTTGCTAATTTTAAAAAGTCATAAATTGAACATCATTTCAACCATCTCCTATGATAAAATTTAAATGAAAAGTTAATCACAAAAGTTGTTCATTAATCACTATTCACTAATGCAAAGTTTCTTGCAACCATTCAAAAACTAAGTGGCCTAATGGGCTTTGGAACTTCATGTTTGAACTAGGAAGTAAGTCGGTTCAGTTCGAGTTGGTTTCGGTTTTCTTATGTGAAAACCAAAACCGACCCGAATCATTGATTTGGGAATTTGCACAACCCGAAACCGACCCGTGCTGAAGAAAACCCGACCGACTCGGGTTGGATCGGTCTGGGTTGGTCGGTTTGGTCGGGTTGGGCCTTCTTATCAACAGCCCGAATTGTATGAAAGGCAAGGTGAAACTTCAATGGATTGAGGCAGCTTTCTACGTGATCGAACACAAAATTATTAATACTTAGCACTCCCTAATACCAGCATCTTGTTCAAGCTCAAACGTGATGCTTCCACGGTCAAGATTGGAGCTGTCCTAGTGCAACTAAAGCAACATGCTGCCTTTGTCAACGGGAAGTTAATAGGATCCCAACTCAACTATAACACCTATTTTGACGAGTTCTTTGCCATCAGCAAAGCTCTTAAACATTGACGATACTACCTTATTTTACTCAGTTTGCCATATATTTAAATCACAAGGCCCACAAACACCTTCACTCTCGAACCCAATTGTCAAAATCTTATGGTTTACGATACGATCCACGATTTGAATCATGAATCCCAAGGGGTTTTGATCAAATCTTATGTCAAATCCTTTTTCTACAAAAATCTTGCATTTTTTTTTGTTATTTTTAACCCCATACTTCACTCCGGGTGGAGGGGGGTCACCTTAAGATTTTATTAGAAAAATCAATAAGCTCAACGAATACAGGGGAGGAAAACCCACCTTCTCCCAAGCCCAAGTACAATGCATGAAGCTATCAAAAAAGAAACAAAAAGCCCAAACCAAGAGCTATTTACAACGTAGTCTAGGAAGAAGCAAAGCATCATCGAAAAATAAAAACTGAATGTGTCATGGAAGCGAATTCTGAGAGGAAAGTGTAGATTATCTGATTTGTCACAAGCCAAATTAGGTAAACCATCTGTCACCACATTCTCGTATCGGAGAATACGAGTGTAGTGAATCTGAACACCCTCGGATATTTCTGTTATGTCGTCTATCCAAGGAAGCGTGGTCCACGGGGGTGAAGATAAACCAGAAAGGACCTGAATCATAATCAAGGAATCACACTCCACTACAAGCCTCTTGGCATGATATATAGCATCCCAGATTGCTCTGCATTCTGCTACTATATTCGTTGCGCAGTCATAAAATGAAGTAAAAGCAAAGATAAACTGCCCATGGTCAGAGCGGAAGACCCCACCTGAAATACCTGGATTACCTCTGGAGGCTCCATCCACGTTCACCTTACACCAACCTGGACTTGGGAATTTCCAAATCACTAGTCTCTATGGACGACGAGTCTACAAATGCCTAACCCTCAAGGCTGCCAGGGTTAAGCTGTCCACAAAACTTGGATCCTGAGTAGGCATTACCAATAAGTTTCGTGGATCCATTTCATTACTTTAGCAATTATCAAACCTGCTGCTTTGGTTCGCCCTTCATATTTACACTTGCATCTTTCTTTCCATACTCCCAAATAATAAAGAGAAGGATCGATGCAATTATTTCTTTCATTTGAGATTGACCACTGCTGCCCATATCTAACCAATAAAGCACTTTGTCTTTAGCCGACTGAGTATGAAGAAGAACACTATACAAGCAAGTGATTTGTAGTTTCAATCTTCTAGTTAGCACAGCAAACAAGCTGAAACTAACGGGGTGCCAAGTCTCCTTATACTCTCATCTGTAGGTGAAGGGGAGGAGAGATCCATCCTATGGACGCCCAAAGATTGCGGAATAAGGGGCGAATTTCAAAAATTTTTCTCTCCCTTCAWCTGGGRATYGYATTCCCTATTTAGAAAATCGTATTTTCAAGGATCAATCTTGAACCATAAACTGAACCAGATCTAAACCAAAAATAATGGGAGAGGA
>NW_010729339.1:153320-186073 GCF_000365185.1 Nelumbo nucifera
ATGAATCAAATATGTATCTTTATTCATTTACAATAAACTCATAAAGTACATCATTCTGATTGAAGCTAAGGGCATACAAAACTGTCTAACAGTAGGAATATCACTTTTCAAAAGTTTCCAAGCAAAGAAAGATATTTTTGGTGTTCTTTTATTCCAAACTAGAGAATGCCATAATATAGGTACCCATCGTGGAGAAATAGCACTCCAGGATGAACAACAAGAGAATGTGCCATTTGGGGTGAGCTTCCAAATTCTAACATCCTTACCATCCTTAAGAGAAATTGGGAGAGAAGCTAAATGAGACATTATGTGTGAAGGGTGATTATGATCAATTCCATCCCAATGTCAAGTTCTACTTCTGTCCAAGATATCATTGAGCTATAATCCCAAGTCTATCGAGTTGGGATTGAGAGCAAAGTGAAAAAGAGGTTACGACCCCACCAATTTCCCTGCCCAAAAAAGAATATCACCGGAGCATACATGCCAAGATGTAAAGTGAAAGAAATGCTCCAATAATTCCGTCGTAACTTTCCAGGTGGAAGAACCCTTGTACTCCCCCTGGATATGCCATTTGGAAAAAAGTTTCCTTCTGAAATAGAACGACCAGCAACTCTCTTGTGTGAGCATCAGCCAAAGAGATTTCAGTCTAAACACTGTACAAAGATCATCAAAACTCCTTATACCAAGGCCCCCTGCCTCTACTGAATTGCAGGCAGTGGACTACGAGACCCAATTGTGCTTCAACTACTCAGTCCTAGCCTATAGAAAGTGTTTAAACTTGCACTCCAAGTCCCTAGTGATAGACTTAGAAATATTAAACGCCATAAGGAGGTGAATCGGCATTAAACAGAGAACATGCTTTAAAAGAGTAATTCGATTACATTCTGAGAGTAACTTCCCCTTCCAAGAATCAAGTTTAGCATTAATTTTCCTCATCAAATCATCAAAATATGTCTTCCGGCTTTCCCTTTATGTAAGGGAACACCCAAATAGGTGCAGGGGAGATGCTGATTGCCAAAGACGAGAACCAATTTAATCATATTGCATATGGTTTCAGAGACTTTAGCAAATAAATAGAAGTAGCTTTTCCTTTTGTTGATCCGTTGGCCAAAGCCCATCTCAGAATTATTCAGAAAACCCATCAACTTATTTAAGGCAGAAATAAAGCCATAATAGAATATGATTGTATCATCAGCATAAAGGCAATGAGAGACAGAGCAACAACCTCTGGACACGTGATAAAACATATCCAGATTGTTAGAGAATAAATTAGATTAACCTCTACTTAGAACCTCTTTAACAATTATAAAAAGATAGGGGGATAGGGGATCTCCCTGACGAAGAACTCTGGAAGACTTAAAAAAACTATACAATGTACATCCAATCTTAAGTGAGAACCAGCAGTTGCAGACCACTTTACGAATCAAGGCAATCCGCTCATAAAAAAAAACCAAACTTCGATAAGACTAGAAAGAGGAAGTTCTAATCCAACCTATCATATGCTTTCAACATGTCCAGTTTGATGATAACATTGTTTCCTCTAACATTATAGTCAATCTCCTGGGTTAACTCCTGAACCAGATCAATATTATCAAGGATATTACGGCCCTTGATAAATCCAACTTGTTGAGGAGAAATCAATTTCTCCAGATGACTACCAAGCTGATCCACCAAAATTTTTGAGATAACCTTGTAGGAAAAATTGCATACACTAATTGGTCTATAATCAACAAAACTTTGAGGGCTCTGGCACTTGGGAATTAAAGAAATGTAAGCAGAGGAATTACTTAACGGAAGATCCATACCATTAAAAAAATCCTGGACAACAGTTGTAACACCCCTACAGATAATATCCCAGCAAGAAGTGTAGAAATAACCAATGAAACCATTACGGCTAGGTGAAGCGTCCTTACAAAGGGAAAAAAAACTGCTAATTGAATTTCTTCTACAGTTGGAGGGAGGAGTTGGAAGTTCTCTAAGTCTGTAATAACGTGAGGAGTAACATCCAGAAGACCTTCAGGAATGTGACAAAGTTCTGCTGAAAGGAGATTTTCAAAATATCGAGTGCCCTCCAAAATTATCTAGTCTGGCTCTATTGCCCGAGACCTGTCCTCAAGAGTGACTTCACTCATCATGGTGTGTCGCTGATTTGCCTTGATTGTCACATGGAAGAATTTCGTATTACGATCTCCTTCCTGTAACCATTTAGCCCCTGATTTTTTATTCCAGTAAATTTCTTCCTGTAAGAACCAATGATGTAATTTTTTTTTGCCTCTCAGGTTATTCAAACTTTCCGAAGAATTACTTTTAGCATGGCCGATTTCTTTTCTAACACCTTATCTTCAGCTAATTTAATGTTTTGAAAAAGGTCCACAAAGACTTTTGTTCTAGGTTCGCAAACCTCTACAAATCCATTTCAGTTTAAAGACCAAACTTTGGAGGGCAATACCTGGAGCCAAAAGATTTCAATTTCCATTTACCATATACAAGGAGTTATGGCTCAACCACAGCTATTGAAATTTGAACATAGAAGGCTTTCTGATTGTATCTACAGATAACTTGTATAGCAAAGGCCGATGGTCAAAATACAAACTATTCAGATGAATAACTGGAGCCATAGGAAGGCTTGCCAACCAGTCAATGCTCACCAGACAACGATCAAGTTGGGCCCAAACACAGGCTTGGCCTTCTCGGCCATTACACCAAATGAATGCTTTTCCACTGAAGCCAATATCATGCAAACCAACGACAAAAACAAAGTCCTAAAAATCGCTCATGGACTGAAGGTTTGGGCTGAAACCCCCTAGCTTCTCAGACGGGTCAAAGAATAGCATTAAAATCACCCAACATAAGGCAAGGGAGAGACATATTATTAAGGGAAACAGTTAGAGTTGACAAAAGTTGTCTCAGTTCCTGTACAGAGCATCTAGCATGCACAACAAAAAGCACAAACAGGTCTAAACCCAGTACCTCAACTAAACAACAGATAGTAGAGTCTGTGGAAAAAATAGAGGAAACCACCCAGGAAGGGTGCCAAAAAATTACCAGCCAAAAATTAACACCATTATTCACCTAATAACCACCAAAGTTTAACCTCTGCATGAAAGAATGCATGTGGGTGGTAGAGATTTTGGGTATAGCTAAAGCTAACAGTCGCACATCATGTGACTTCTTTAACTTTTTAATCTAACGAAAAGTGGGGTTGTTTCCCAAACCCCTAGTATTCCAGAATAAAATATTCTTCAATTAAGAGAGGAAAAGGGCGTACCTTGACCTGCTTGGGATCTAGTCACTCTTTTTTCAGATGACGGAACAGTGTGATCCTTTTTCTTTTTTCGTATTTTTGTTTGACTTGTTGAAAACCAGAATTAACAACTATCTCATCCTCAATGGCCTGAGTAGGTGGAATATCTAAAGATTGAGCCGTGGGAACCATGTTAATGTTCTTTGTTGTTTTGTCACTCTCAAAGAGAGACAAATCCTCTCCTTCAAAGAGATTTTACAAAGCTGTTACTCTGTCTCCCAACCTCTATTGAAATTTTTTTAAATCATCAATAGAGATACGCACACCATCCTTTTTGTGTTTAGACTGTACTTGTCTTACAGGGAGCTCTCCAACCCTGTCAGTTTTCCTAGGTAGAAGAGCATCATCCTTTGACACTGGGATGTGAGGTTTGCCAGAGAGGTCTGCATGATTTTTGTCTGTAAAATCTCTCTGTTGTTCAATAGCATTCTTTAAGGAATTTACCAACTGTAAATCTGTCTGGCTCGGCTCTGTCCAATGCTCGATGGTGATGGGAGCATCTATTCTGACATCGGCCATGCCTGTCAATTCAGGAGCAGTTTCAATAGGTGTTTCTTTGTTTCTTGTCTAAGGAAGCTCAGGCCCTGATGGTTTGATCACTAGAACATAATTCTGGACTGGCTTTTCACTAGAAACAGTCTATTGAGTGTTCTCGCCCTTGTTTGATCTTTTCCTGAATTTATTATGTTTGCAATAGGAGGGAAGTTTCTCATAAACAATATCCTGCCAGAACCCTTCACAACCAGTACTGATCCAAACTCTGGCTAGATGTTGCTTCAATAGATCCAGCACAACACAAACCCTAGCTGCAGACGTTCCAGAGAGAGTGATGGTAGCTTGGTAAAATTTAATCACAGGGCCAATGGCCATATATATGGACTACAAAAGGTTTTCAACAAAAAAAAATTCACCAGCAAGAAAGGAAATGCGATCCAGACGGGAACAACCAAAGGTTCCCAGCTAGGTCCGAACTTTGGAACACATTTGAACAATCTGAAAGTAAACAATTTTATTCTGAAAAATTCATGCATCCATACCTTTTGGAAGTCAACTTCATCAGCAAACATGATTAAGATATGCTTAGGATCAAGCGTTGTAACCCAGATCTCTCTCTGCAGTCAAAAAGTTCTGCAGATAAACTCCTTTATCTCCGGGAGAGAAGGACGACCATGCATACACTTTCTGATTAGCGCTCACTTCAGAACCTCATAGGATTTTTCAAGAACAACATCAGGGAAGAAGACAGTCGGTTCTCCTTGCTTCAAACACGGCTGGACAACAGGAACATCAACCAATGACTTAGAGAGAGGAGAGAGACGAGAGATAATCGATGTAGAGGGTTTTCGGATCTGTTGCAGTTGGATCACTCGAAGAAGACACCATGAACACCTAGGGTCTGAATCCTACGATTTATACACCCATCTAAGAACCTACCAAATAGTCTATGGGTTCAACCTAGTGGGACCCTTATAGCTGATTTAACTCCCGATCCCAATGAGGCCTAATGTCAAGGTGGACAATATGCTTTCTAAACACAAGGAAATCTGTGCCAGAGTCAAAGCTCAACTAGAGGAGTCCAATACCTACTACAAAACTCAAGCAAATAGACATAGATCTCAAACAAACACAAGGAAATATATGCCAGAGTCAAAGCTCTTTTCCGAAGAAGGTGATATGGGTGGTTCAAACCCCTAAAGGATTTCTAGTTGATGGACCTCGCAAATTACAGCACAAGAAACTTGGACCTTGTCGTATCATTGAGAAAATCAATGACAACACCTATAAAGTTGAGCTTCCCTTTCATTTCAAGACCTTTAATATGTTCAATTTTAAACACGTGTCCTTACCATGGGGAGAGATCTCAAGCTCAAGGTGGAGCTTTCCTTAACCCAAAGAGGATGGTGTAGAGCAACGGAAGTAGAACAAGTGAGGGTTCAACCCACGAAGCCCAAGGGAAAGAGTCTTAGCCCATTCCGGTAGAAAGAAAGAAGAGATAGGCAAAGCCAAAATACTCTCATTTCATGAAGTTGTGAGGTTGTGCGAATCAGCAAACCAAAAACCAGGTGTCGCTCGATACATAACAACCTCGCAAGGTCATAATTCTACGAGGCCATTGCCTCACGAGATCATAAATCGACGAGGCTGCGAAGTTGAGTTTCAAACCTTGAGATCTAAGTTTGAGAGATCAAATTGTGATGCCTACACAAGGGCATGCTACAAGGCTCCTCTGTGTGCCTTTTGAGTTCTTCCCCTATAATGCTTGTTGACCTGACCTGTTACCATCAGCACAAAACTCGCTGACCAAACAGTCGACGTGAAACAGAGTTCACCAATCCTCTACCAATATAGATTACTATTTCCAATTTTTATCTTCTACCTAGGGTTTTCTCCTTTATTATTGAGCCAATCTATACTATATATAAAAGTGTGGATGAAGTGTGAAACTTTTTTTGGACTAAAATTACCCTCTATTTCTTTGTTTCAGAAAGGGTATAAAAGTCATTTGTTATAATTTAAATAATAATTGAAAATGTAACTTCAATTATTACTTTCCACCTCATTTAATCCTCTCATTAAGTCTTATACTTGAGGTATTAAATATCATTTTCTTTTATTAAATCTTATATTTAAGTTATTTTCACTAATAAATGCTACTAATTAGATCTATGTTAATATTTTTAACAATATAAATCCATATATTTTAGAACTAACTCAAAAACAAAACCATTCTTTATCTAAGTGGTGACTAGACAATTCAACATTCGAATCAAATTTGATCAACCTATGAAGTCATAGTTAGGTGATAAAAAATTTTAAAATAGAAATAAATATAGAAAATAACAAAGTATATAAAAAATAGACACATTAATGATATTTTTATTAATCAAATAAAAAAATAAGTGTAATAAACAAGAATTATTTTCATTGATAATGAAAATGAAATGCATAATTTAAAATTGACCAAAATGAAATATAAAAATTAATAATAAATAGTTCAACTTTTGGTTTAAATGTGTTAATCTTTAATGTCATAAACAAATAATAAAATCAATAAAATATAAAAGGACAAAAATGAAAAAATACGTAAATTTTGCAAAAAAAATTGACACATTTTTAATATCATATATGTTTATCATATTAAACAAAAGGTATTTACACACAAAATTACAAAAAAAAAATATAGAAAAAATTGAACACATATATAATTCTATATTTACACTACTATTAAAAATATGAATTAGATTGTGAAACTTTCTTTTGACTAAAATACTCATTTTTGAATTTAGTTCCTATTTAACTATAAGGTTTAAATTGTAAATTTATAGCTACTAATTTTAACCTCATTCAATTCTTTTGGACGAGGTGTTTATGTAATTAGATTTCGATTTTGCAATCTACATCCGATTAATAATAAAAAACAAAAAATCATAAAGTTTATAGAAAATTTTGGATATATTATTACTATCATTATCATCATCTAAAATTGCCATGCGCAAAGCAAATGTATACTTACTAGTCTTGTAAAATGGCCTTTGGAACTAAATTGAACTTTGTGTTAGCTATAGCATCTATATAAGTTGCTCAACACTATAACGAGCAAGTTTTCATTAAATAGAATTCCTTCACTAGAATAGAGGTTCAAGGACATCTCCTTTGCTAGTTGCAAAATTTAAAGCTTGGTGCTTTCTCCGAGTTAGATGCCCACTACCTCAGTGTTTGTTGTCATCAATCGTCTTTAATGAGCTCACTCCATTTAAGGACTATTGACTGCACCACAATGCTTTGACACATGGTAGAATTCATAGTATGAACTAGACTAGGAACAAAGTAAGAAAAATTGGGAACAAAAATTTTAAAGAACTAAAGGGTACATGGCCAAGACAACAATACCATAACATTATTTGACTCAACTGATCACTACATCAAGACTACAAGACTTATAATATGCTAGCACCTACATTGATACTAATCATGAAGATAAATACCATCAACTTCACGCCCACTTCCAATCATCCCCTTTGTGCTTAATGTCAACCCTAGTATGAGAAAGCAAAAAACAATTCTAGGGGTGATGAGTAAAATCAGTTGACCCCACCCCAAAAGGCCTCTTGTATATTAAACATAGCATACTATATAATTACAAAAGTTCCCTTATGGGCTGAAAGGAAAAATAAAACAAAAAAGCTGATATATAGTGTACAATAAGAGCTATGCTAATATGATTATCAAGTCTCTTCACACTCACCCTCAAACTGATGCAGGGGTATAAGCATCAATTTTCCTACAAGAAAGAGATGTTGGGGACGAGACAGCCTTTATGAAGATATGAGCAATCTGCAAGTTGGAGGCTACATGAGGATGAGTAATAGAGCTAACAAGGAACATTTCTCTAATAAAGTTACAATCCACCTCTATATGCTTAGTCCTCTCATGATAAATAGGATTTGATGCAATCTTGATAGCATTAGTATTATCTGCATAAAGAGGAATGGGTGTAGGATTGGGAGCACCAAGAGTCAAAAATAAAGACTATAGCCAAACTAGCTCACTACACAGAGAAGACATCACCCTATACTCTGCTTTGTAGAAAACTTGAAAACAATCTTATTACATATTGCATTTCCAAGAGAGGAGAGAATCACCTAAAACACACACCACCCAGTAGTAGAGTGATAGGTGTCTGGGCAACTACAATCAAGTGAAGCAAACGAGGAGCAAAGACAAACTGACTTACAACTTGAACAGCATGAGAAATATTAGGTCGAATCATACTAAGATAAATTAGAGACTCCACAATCTGTCTATATAGAGTGGCGTCAAGAAGTAATGGGCCTTCTAATTTGGACAACTTAGCATTCAGCTCTAAAGGAGTATTAACATGCTTATTATATGTAATGTTGGCTAGTTTGACAAGATCAATGGAACATTTTTGTCAGCACACAAAATATCCTCAAGCATTATGACGAACTTCCAAACCCAAGAAATAAGAAAACTCAAATCCTTCATGTGAAAGGAGTTATGAAGAAGCGACTTCAACTCACGAATCCCCTCATCATCATTCTCAGTCAATAGCATATCATCAACATATAATAAGAGGATAGTAATACCCTAAGGTCTCTTACAGGCTAAGAGTAAGTAGTTAGAGGAGCTTTAACTGTATCCTGTTGCAATAACAACATCCCATGACCTTTCAAGCCATGCTTGAGGAGCCTACTTCAACCAATATAAGGACTTCTTTAGCCTACAAACTAGAGAAGGATCATTGCAATATCTAGGAGGGGATTCATATAAACATTCTCCTTCAATTGACCATGAAGAAGGCATTCTTCACATCAAACTGATGAATGGACCAAGATTGGACGTTAGACAAAGCTAAAAGGACACAGACTATAGTAATTTTAGCAACTGGAGCAAACATCTCCTCATAAGCAATTCCACACTCTTACTTGTATTCTTAAGCAACTAACCAAGCCATATACCAGACAAAAGAGCCATATGACTTTAGTTTAACAATATATACCAATGACTCCCAACAATAGAGATATCTGGAGGGGTAGGCACAAGGTCCTAGGTGTCATTCTCATGTAAAGCATGAATCTCTGCATCCATGGCCTCTTTCCACTTTGTACTAATGACTTGCTAGCATGAATAAGAAATATCTGTGGAGGATAAGACAGTAGAGAAAGAGCTACGGTTTGAAGGAAAACCATAATGGTCAGATAGTCGAAAAATACAAGTAAAATGATGAATAGAAATGGAAGAACTAGTATTTGAGGAAGGAATATCACTTACTGGAGGAGCAGATGGATGATGTTCAAGATTGGAAGGAAGGGGGTTGTAGGCGTAGGGTCTAGAGCACATAKGCACTTGCGAGAGAAGACAAGATAGAAGGTCCTTCACAGTTGGAGGAGAAAGACCCTTGGAATCAAAGTTCTGCAAAATAGAGATAGAGGGTGCAAGCAATCTAGCAACTCTAGCAAAGAAAGAGATATATTGCAGAAACACAACATTCCGAGAAATATGAATACGATGGATAGAAAATCATAACATAGAAAACTCTTGTGATCTAAACTATTCCCTACAAATCTACACATAACAGATTGAGCAAACAATTTGAAATGTTCACAAGAAGGAAGATGTACAAAACATAAGCAACCAAAAACATGAAGATTAGATAGGTCGGGAGGATGACCAAAAAGCTTCTAAAAGGGATAAGTATTCACAAGAACAGAGGAAGGAAAACAGTTGATCAAATACACATTTGTGCTGGCTGCTTCTACCCAAAATGAGGGTGGAGCATGAGATTCAATTAACAAAGTTCTCACAACATTAAGAACATGCCCATTCTTATGCTCAGCTACACCATTCTGTTGAGGAGTGTCTAAGCAACTTTGTTGTGACTGGATCCAACTTCTAATTCTGTTCATTTTGTGCTTGTGGGATAGTTAAGACAGTTTACCTCCCTCTGTTTGTTTGTAATCCTTTCTTGTATAAATTCAATGAATTTCCGTTATTAATCGAAAAAAAAAAAACAAGTATAGGACTTTATTTTAAAAGACAATAGGAGCACTAGTGTCTACAAATGTAGGCACTCCACTAATCTCAAGATAAGCAAAAAGGCTTTTAAACTTGTCCATCACATCAAAAATAGATGGTTGATTATCACCATCACATCAAGATAAGCCAAAAAAGGCTTAAACCTCTCAAGCTTCAAGTGAGGATTTAACTTCTGACCATTGTGATCTTACCCCTTATTTTTTATTTGATAGAAAAATGAAGCAAATTGCTCTTCTTTTAAGTCTGAAAAAAAAGCTACCCTCCTCTCTTCTCCCTAAACAAGTATGTTGTTGGAAGGGCCAAAACATCTGCAATAGTATATACTGCCAATGAAATCAAATTCAAAATTCAGCCCGACAACGAAACCAAACACCGTGTTCTTCTCAAAAAACTTCCTACACTAATCAACATCAATGGGATCTCTCCAATCCAAAGCAGTCAATCTCCTCCTAAATGCAATGAAGAGAAGTAATAGTTTCTCTTATCAGCTAGTTAATTTTGGCTGTGTTATTAGCCTAGGAATAAGTAATTGTAGCTTTTCTCCAAATTTCCTTTGATGTAGAGAGGAACATATAGTTGCAGGCTATACATGACCACACAAAACATATACTATCAGACTCTCCAATTCCCATTTAACATATGTAGGATCATCTGCCTGCAGCTTCAATTCTCATGAGATAATAAAACTTGCCCCAACCTCCAATTGAGAGCTTGGTTGACTGTGACCACTCGAAATAAATTGTTTCAATCCAAATTTCACTATAATTATTTGGCCATTGGGAGTCTCTTGTCCCCATATAACCACCCATACTACGCTTAAAGTCAAACAAAATAGCCATTCTGCCACAATCACCACCAAGTAGTAAACAAATAGCCACAACTCCGTCAACAAACAAGAAAAAATACTAAGGAACAATCTCGCACAGCATTGAAAAATCACACAATCAATTCTTGTGGCAACCCTAACAACTTGCCATAGTTCCAAGCATCAAGAGAAAAGGAGCAAAACACATAGGACCAAATTCAACTATGATCCATTGAATGCCAAATCATCAAAACAATATTCAGAAACCAGCAACAACTCATAGCATGAGAGAACATAGGCAAAAAGCAAAGCTCAAAAAAAAACTTTAGGCAGGGCAAAAATATAGATAGCAAGAAAAAATCCAAAGTATTAATTCTGCAACAGAAAAATGTTAAATTTCTTTTGTTCTATTCCAAAAAGTGACTCAGATCAAGTACAGGTGATCATAATCCGAAAGATTCACGCATGAAGGTGCTGACCAGCTGGCTTAGTTGGTATGGGCTCAGGCTAGTTGTAGTGAAACTTAAGATGGAGTCCTGCCTTCACCAGGGTTGGAGGTTCATGGGTTTGGAGGATGGGCTACCTCCCATTGTTTAGCCCCATGAAAACATAAAAAAGAAAAGAAAGATTCTTGCATGATGACGAACTAGTTACTACAATCAAATCTGTATCTTCATGTAAAATCAATAAATAAAAAAAGGAAATGGCTTCAAACCAATCTGCAACTTGATTCAAAATAACCCTAAAATCAAACCTTACCAGAATATAGGGTTTTCTAATGGGCTGAAGATCAACTATACATCTGGTGACATCATCTGTATAAATGGTGACAGTGACGTACTTCAGGAAAAGTGCAATATTACTTTGATACCAACTTGTACAATAGCCAACAATAATTTTTTTTTTGGTCAACAGCCAACAATAATTTTTTTTTTGGTCAACAGCCAACAATAATTGATTGCTTGAGAATAAAGCAAAATGACGAATAATAAAAAAAGAGAGAAGAAAAGAAGGAAAGAATTTCAGCCTCCATTATAATATGGATTACAATGATTATGTTACCGTTGACAACTGAGCTACTTGCTTAACAAAGATAAGTTCCATTGTCCATCAAACTGATCTCACCCTGACCCTACCGCAATCAAAACACCACACACCAATTATCCTTATTAAACTCAAATTATCTCAACCATTCTCATACCTCATACCGAGTAAGTGTAATTTGTAGAAAATAATTTAAAAAGCAAAATTTACAAACATTAGCAGTAAGAAAATACAAATCAAGCTAAAAGGAAAAATATTACAAGATAAGTAGTAAAAGCTAGCAATGTTGTACTGAGTACTGACTAACAAGCCTCATCCTTGAGTAAACTTAAATTCATCTACTATTAGATATTAGTTAAGGAAAACCTTACCAACAAATTCTATGAAATATCTAATGGAAAGATATATTATTCTCATGATCAGTAATACATTCATGCGACCATGAAGTAAAATCAAATCACATAATCCTGGGGCAATTCTTTAGTTAAGGTCAAACAATCAAATAAGGAGGGCTTTTAACCTTCCAAACCTAAAACTAGATAAAGTAATAATAAGACTAGCAGTTCATGACAATCGTTTAAAAATTGTTTACCAATGGCTTATTCAACAGAAGTCCATAGATATGTCAAGAAACAAATTACTGCAAGATGCAGAAATTGATTTTAAAGAGTTAAAAAGTAAAAATGAAAAAGACAGCAAGTACATGTTTCTACTAGGCACATTTATAGCGAGAACCTCAATCTGCATATATTAAAACATTATCTTTCTATGATGTTGAAAAGAAAAACATACATGGAATTGAACATGAAGCTCAGGAAACATTACACAATAGCTATGAAGAAAATATCCTTGCATTAAATCAACAAATCCTCATCTTACTCAATTAAAATAGGTGCCTCTAAACTCTCACCATCAATCCTTTTTAGGAAATCAGATGGAATGTCACCACTGAGAATTTGCACTCTGAACTTGACAATCTTAGCACTGCACTCTACAAGTTCAAAGATTATGCCATCTCCAGTTCTCAGGTTGTTGTCCATTGCAAAATTTCTCCAGCTGGGATCAAATCGTTTAAGGGCACGATCCCCATAATAGAGCATATTCCAGTTCTTGTTCTGGTAGGTAAGAACCACAGGAACAACATTTGATGGAAGTATAGAGCGTACTTTGGAAGGAAGTGCCTATAAGAGAACTGGGATGAATTAGAACATATTCTTTGATGGTGATGCATATGATAGTTGAACAAAGGGTTGTCGACATTAACAAGGTTGTCAGCTACATCTTCCTAATAATACCTTGTGGCCAGGGTGTCACCAGAACTCTAGCTCAAATTCTTATGAAAAAGATATCAACATTATCATCCCCAATTACATTACAGTCTCATCTCTTATAATCATGGTTTAAAATGTCGTGAAATGTCAAAAAAATGTCGTGTGACATATGTCAGGTTCAAGAACTACCGACAGAAACTTTGGGGTGAATATGAAAAACACAGTAAGTCTATCGAAATGTAATTTTAGTCAAATGTCAACCAAAACTGTCTAAACACAGAAAAAAAAGTGTAACATTTAATAAAAATTCCAAACTGCAATTGTCTTTCAAAGTGTAGAAGGAAAAGAAAAGGTTACATACCTGGAAAGTTGAAACAACGGTTTGTTATTTTTGAGCTTAAATGAAAAGTCAGGTTGCAGAAGATTTGTTGCTTCATCATCTGTCGAACCATGGGAATCTTTTATTGAGAACAAGAATTAGGAGATTCAAGCTTGCTTTCCTAGGATGTCCACCCTCACAAAAAATGAATGTATCATCTGCAAATTGCGAGTCACTACCATATTACTCCTACCCACTCTCCAACCTCTAAAATAACCCAACTTGTTTACCCTTTGGAGAATTCTGCTAAAGACATCCGCTATGAGAGTAAAAAGAAAAGGGGAGGGAGGGTTCCCTTGTCTTAGTCCCCTTGTAGCTGGAAAAAACTCCCTTACCACACCATTCAATAGCACCAAATAATGACAAGTTTTCAAGCACCCTACAATCCAGCTACACCATCTTTCCCCAAAACCATAACACTACAAGACTTCCAAAAGGAATACCCAATCCACCATATCATAAGCCTTCTCCAGATCTAACTTACACACAAAGCCTCCTTTCCCCCTTCTCTTAAAATCCTCCACACATTCATTTGCTATCATTATTTGGCCTGTAATTTGTCTCCCATGAATGAAAGCTCCTTGAGATTGAGAGATCATATTTGGGAGGGCCACTTTTAATCTTAGTGAGAGGACTTTAGCCAGGATTTTATACATGCTAGTCACCAAGCTTATGGGTCTGAAGTCTTTCGGCCTTAGGGCATCTACCTTCTTGGGTATCAAAGCCAAAAAAGTCGAATTAATTCTAGGGCTAATAAAATGTTCCTCTGCAAACTCCTCAAACACCGCCAACAAATCATATTTGATTATCTCCCAACAATCCTGATAAAAAGCCATTGTGAACCCGTCCGGCCCTGGCGCTTTCGATCTATCCATAACAGCCCTCCTAATTTCTTCCAGTTCAAAGTCTCGTTCCAATTGATTTGCCACTCCTAGATCCATCCTGGGCCAATCCAACCCTTCCACCATGACTCCTCCCTCACCCACCTTTTTATAGACTTCTTTAAAGTGATCAACAAAACATGATGCAATTTCCTCTTGGCCCCTTGAGATTTCACCATTTACTTCCAATTTATCTATAACATTTTTCCTTCTCCTACCATTGGCTATTGCAGGGAAGAATTTTGTATTACCATCCCCCTCATTGATCCACTTATGTCTCAACTTTTGCCTCCGACAAATCTCTTCTCTTAGCAAAATCTCCTCTAGCTCCTTTCTTAATGTCCACCTTACTCTTCTATCCTCATCTGTCATCAACCCCTAACTTTCCTTCATGTCCAACTATTCTATTTTAGAAGTGACTCTTATCTTTCTTTCCTCAATTCTTCCAAAATGTTCTCTATTCCATTCCTTTAATTTGCATTTTATATGTTGTATTTTATTATKAAACCTCACTTCCTTCCACTCAACATTCCTCACCTCCTCATTCCACCATTCTTCCACTCTATTAAGAAAATCTGGATGGGTGAGCCACATATTTTCAAACCTAAAGGGAATGGAACCATTCAAAAACTCCTCTGAACCAATTTTAATTGGGCAATGATCTGAGTTAACTCTAGGAAAGGCCCTAGCCATCAAACTTCCCCAATGGTCTTCCCACACTACATTGAAAACAAACCTATCCAATTTGAACAAACAGGGGAAGCTTCTAAATTGGACCAAGTGAAGATGGTCTGTTGGAAAGGAATCTCTTTTAACTCACAAGCTCCAAAACTCATTAAACCTCCTCATACTTGTGGACACCTCTTGATTGGGATTGTTTGTCTCACTTGTGAATCTTATCACATTAAAATCCCCTCCTAGACACCAAGGCCCGTCTCACAATCCTCTAATTGTTAGAGTCAAGTTGAAAGTTTAGAAAGAGAGAAAGAAAGATACAACAGATTTGGTGGGTGTGACACACTGTGTCAGTCGACACCTAAAAGAAATATTTATACTAAAAAGGTAAAAGGACAAATCTGCCCTTACTGTACAAAAGAAAGAGAGTACATAGAATAGTTATACAACAAACAAAGGTAAAAGTACAAAAATAGCCCTGCGGCTAGATCTTCACACAGTCTCTACGCTCCCCCCTCAAACTAATGCCTAGGACTAAGCATCAGTTTGTCCATGAGAAATAGATGTCGAGCCCGAGTCATTGCTTTAGTCAACAAGTCTTCTAGTTGGAGCCTAGAGGAGACATGAGGAAGAGATATGATACCCTCAAGAAGGAGATCGCGGATGAAGTGGCAATCAACTTTTATGTGTTTAAGTGCGCTCATGGAAGACGAGGTTGGAAGCAATTTTAATTGCACTGACATTGTCTGCATAGAGAGGAACAAATGATGGTGGTTCATGAAGTATTTCAAATAGAAGAGCCCGAAGCCATATGATCTCACTACACATGGAAGACATAGCCCTGTATTCATCTCCAGTGGAAGATTTGGACACAGTAGCTTGTTTCTTGCACTTCCACAAGAAAAGAGAATTGCCTAAGAATACACACCATCCAATAGTGGATCGTCGGGTGTCAGGGCATCTAGCCCAATCAGCATCCGCATAAGCCATAAGATTAATAAGGGATGAGGAGAGAAGAATATCCCGTGTGACAGGGTGCCTCACACATATCTAATGATCCAATGAACTACAGATAAATGAGGTTATCTTGGGGAAGACACAAACTGGCTCACTATCTGACTGCATAAGATATATCTAGCCGGGTCATGGTGAGATATATCAAATTGCCCACTAATTGATGATGAAGGGTAGGATCTTCAAGAAGAGAACCATCATCTCTGTTGAGTTTCAAGTTCAGTTCTAGTGGGGTATCCACAATCTTAGAGTCACTAAGATTTGCTAGTTTAACAAGATCAACCGCATACTTTTGTTGATTAACAAAGTAGCCCCGAGAGTTTCTACTCACTTCAAGTCCCAAGAAATATGTCAAAGGCCCCAAGTCCTTCATCTTAAAGGACTCACTGAGTAACTGTTGTAGCCTAGCAATTCCTTTTGTATCATCCCCTGTAATGAGAATATCATCGACATAGAGGAGCAATGTCGTTACTCCCTGCTTCCACCTTAAGATGAATAAAGAATAATCAGAAGAACTTTGGATAAAGCCAGCACCAGTGATGACGGATCTAAACTTCCCAAACTAGGCCCTAGGAGGTTGCTTCAGGCCATAAAGTGACATTTTCAAATGACAAACAAGTTGCGGGTCTGTACAATATCCAAGAGGGGGCTTCATATAGGCTCTCTTTCAACTCCCCATGGAGAAAAGCATTCTTGACATCCATCTAATGGATTGTCCATTGTTTGGCTATAGATACAACCATCAGAAGTCGTACATTGGTCATTTTAGCTACAGAAGCAAACATCTCCTCATAGTCTATCCCATATTCCTGTTTGTAGCCTTGTGCAACCAGCCTAGCTTTGTATCTGTCTAGGCTTCCATCAGATTTTAGTTCACAAGAATAGACCCATCGACTTCCTATGAGAGATGTCTCAGGTGGAGCTTTGACCAAATCCCGGGTGTCATTCTCAAGAAGGGCTCGAATCTCATAATCCATGGCATCTTTCTAGTGTGGTTCTGCTATAGCTTGCTGGTAAGATCTGGGAATGTCTGTGGTAGATAAAATAGCAGAAAAGGAGTTATGGTTTGGTGAAAAACCATAATGGTCAGGTGGGCGAGAAATTCTAGAGGATTAATGTAAAGCGAGAGTAGTAGGTTCAAGGGGAAGGTTAGGTACACTTACTAAGGCAGCTGGAGTGATCAGATCAGCAACGGGTGGCGGAGCAGGGGGGCATTGAGACTAAAGGTCATTACTTCCTGAAGTAGGTCTGAAGTTGTTGCGGAGGTGACAAAGGAATATTTGAGGTACCTGTAGAATCAAAACTGTACAACAAGGAAGTGGAAGGAGTTGGGAATTTTACTGTTCAAAAAATGACACTTTCAAGAAAAACTACATTATGAGAGATTCTAATATGACAGACCGAAGGATCATAGCAAAAGAACCCTTTAGGTTTAGAACTGTACCCCATAAAGGCACACAAAACTACTTGTGTAGTTAACTTTGTGAGTTCATGAGGTGGAAGGTGGACAAAACAA
The DNA here is from genome assembly GCF_000365185.1 of Nelumbo nucifera. Next base: position 170,768 of record NW_010729339.1, read on the forward strand.
GAACAACCAAAGACCTTGAGCATGGATAAGTCTAGGGGTTTGTGAAAGAAAGATTGAAAAGGAGAAGAGTTATTCAAAACAAATGACAGAAGACGATTTATAAGATACACAACAGTGTTGGCCTCCTCCACCCAAAACCAAGAGGGTACATGGGAATCCTGTAGAAGTGTTCTGACTACACTCAAGATATGCCCATTCTTCCTTTTTGCTACCTCGCTTTGTTGTGGGGTGCCTGGACAGGAATTTTGGGGTTGATTCCCATATTGTTTTAAATAATTTTGGAAATCCCCATCAATATACTCTCCCCTTAAATCCGATCGTAGCACACTTATTCAAGCATCAAATTGGGTAGTAACATAGGTGTGAAAGTGTTTAAATACAGTGTACACTTCAAATTTCTTTCGAAAAAAATAAACCCAAGTGAAACGGGTGTAGTCATCAACAAAGGTTACAAAGTACTTATATCCTAGTCGTGAGACAACCGGAGATGACCAAACATCACTATGTATTAAATTAAAAGGAATTGTTGCATGCTCAGAGTGAGAAGGAAAAGGTAAAAATAACTCTTACATAAACCACAAGTGATGCAATCTTTATTCACATTCTTAAAGGAAATAGTAGAAATAGGTAAACTACCAGAAGCAAATAACTGATCAAGTTTCTTAGAAAATGGATGGCCAAGGCGTTTATGCCACAAATGCCAATCATTATTACAGTTAAAGTATTCAAAGCTAAAAGTAGTAGAAAGCAAACACGAAGTTGAAGTAGGTTCAGTCTTATTCTTTTCAAATTCCAAAGCAAATAGTCTTCCCAGCCTATGCCCCTTCCCCTTCACCTCCCCAGTTTGTCGGTCCTGTATCAAACTATCATCAGAAGTGAATGAGACATTGTTACCTTCCTCTACAAGTTGGCCAACAGAAATCAAATTGGTGGTAAGCTTAGGTACAAATAAAGTTTTGGATAAATGAAAAGGAGATGACTTAGAAGTAGATAAATACAAATCATCACAACCAAGTATATCCAGTTTTTCACCGTTTGCAGTAATAATATGTTTATTAGGAAGATGGGATTTGGGATACTGACCAAGAGTGGCCCCTGTTATATGGTTAGAGGCTCCTGTATACCAGAGGTGGTTCGGTGAAGGGCAATAGGTCGGTGACTTACCAGACAGACCAATAGCAGAGAAAGCTAAAGAGATGACCAAGGACATGATCTATCGAATCCATTCTTCAGACATGTCGGAGGTCTCGTTTTGGCCAACTACAGAACTAATAGAGGAGGAGGCACCTAAACCATCTACAACAGTCTGATAGGCTTTGTAGTTTCCTTTCTTCTGATTTAATCCACTACCTTTCTGAGGCCGGGTAGGACATTCAGTAATGATATGGCCAACCTGCTTGCAATATGTGCATGTGTTCTTCTTACAATGGGAGACAACATGCCCATACTCTTTACATTCATAACATTGTACCTTAGAAAGGTCCTTCCCTTTTGGTTTACTTGCCAGGAAAACAACATCAATGTTGGAATCTTTCCTTCCATCTAGTGTAGTCTGTGTAGTCAATCTGGTTTCTGCTCTCAAAATCTCCAAGGATGGTATCTAAGTCAAGAAGTGTTCCTCGGCTCAAGATATTAGATTTGGCAACTTCAAACTCAGGCCTTAGATGCATTAGGAAATGCATAATTTTTTTCCTGTCAAAGTGTTCCTTCATGTACTTCACACAACAGTCTGAAAGATCCTTTCCCATGTGAACTAATTCATATTCTGTCCAATGGTTGATGAGTTCAGCATAATATTCCTGGACCTTTTTGTCTCCCTGATAGTATAAGAAGATGTCAACCTCTATCTAATATTCTCTAGAGGTGTTCGATTGCTGATAAACTTTCTTGAGATACGGGTACATCTCATAGGTTATCTTGTACCCTCTCATAGGAATAGCAATATCAGTTTCGACTGAACCTAGAATCCATGACGCAATTTTTGCATTGTCAATCTTCCACTGATTCAGTCCCTTAACATCAGAGTCATCAGGTTTAGATACAGAGCCATCCAGATATCCCCAAAGACACTTAGCTTCGACATGGAATTGAAAGTTAAACTTCCATAATGCGTAGTTCATACCATTGAACTTAATAGGAAGAACCTCCATCCTTTCTGATGCCATTGGGAGACAAAAGGCAACAACACACACTTCCAGAAAATCAATAAGATTCGATCTAGAGGAAGAAAGAGAATACCTTTCGGCTGATGTCCAAGAAAGGTAACTGTAGTGTTCTGCCAAACTGAAGAGTGGATCAAAACTCCTCAAAATCAAAACCGATCCAAACCAAACCAAAGGGATTCAGTAGATCTGCTCTAGGCGACACCAGATCTAAGATTTCAGGCTGATCTGATGTCACTACAAGGAGATCTAAGAAGAAGGTGAATCTGATGGCACAACAATCCAGGAAAAAGATCTGTAAAGTTCAAATCTGTAGCCGATCTAGGAAGAAGATTAAAGGACACTTGAGAACTTCTCAAATACTGTTAGAGAGTTCTGGAACCAGTAGTAACTGAGATGTTCAACGAGATGTTATGTGTAGATCAGGCTGTGACCTGCTCTGATACCATGTCAGAGTCGAGTCAAAAGTTCAGAAAGAGAGAAAGAAAGAGACAACAGATTTGGTGGGTGTGACACACTGCGTCAACACCCTAAAAGATATATTTATATAAAAAGGTAAAAGGACAAATCTGCCCTTAGTGTACAAAAGAAAGAGTACAAAGAATAGTTATACAACAAAAAAAAGTAGAAGTACAAAAACAGCCCTATAGCTAGATCTTCTCACAGTCTCTACACTAATATCATAAAGCTCCTCTCAGAAATGACTTCTCTATACCTATTAGGCCCATAGATGTTTGAAAGCACCCAACTAAAGTCATCCCCCAAGTTCTTAAATTTAATAGACACTGAATACTGGCCAACCAATTCCTCTAGTGGATCTAGAATCTCATTCCTCCACATTGTTATTAAACCCCCTAAGGCTCCCCATGATGGCACCACCACCCAATTTATTCCTCTAGTGCTCCACACACTTCTTACCCACCTCCTACCCATTTCAGCCACTTTTGTTTCTTGCAGCATTACTATATTTGGCTCTTCCTTTTGAAGTAAATCCTTTATTACCCTTCTCTTCCTCTCACTCCCTAATCCTCTAATGTTCCAGCTAATAATCTTCATAGAACCTCGATTAAAAACACCCCATACTCATTGTAACCTGTAGAGAGGATGAGCCAAATGGCCCATAGGCTGTTCTTATTTCTTTATGTTTCTATTTTTTTTTTTGTTAATGGGACTTTATGTTTCTTGTTTAATTAAGTTAATCGCCCAATTAAGGGACTACTTGTAATTACAGAAAATTTGTAATTATTTTTAATGAAAAGATTAGGGAAGGGAGAGATGTTCGAACAACTCTTCTCCTAAACCCTATTACAGCTGAACTCTTCTTCTCTCTTTTTGTTGCTGATATCTATCTTGCTTTCACACCTTTTAAATCAGTCCTCTCATTCTCTTGGATTGTTTTCTTCTTGGTATCAGAGCGGGCTCCTTTCTTCTTCTTTTTTTTTTCCATTTTTTCCCATACATAGTGTGTATGGAGAGCTGAATCGAATGAGTGATTGAAGAAGAAAATAGCCCAGTTGGTAGTGGTCTTTTGGAGAAAAGAAAGCTGTCTTGTTCATTGTTTTGACAGTCCTTGGAGTTTTTTGCCCAAAACCCTAATCAACTGGAGAATTCTGATTGTAGGCCCCATAGGGAGCTTCACCTTGGCGCTCAGTGACTGAAGTAGTTCTCGTTCTTTATCTTGAAGACCGACCCAAGTCTTGTGCAGTTTTGTGAAGCCTACAGGGAACGGCTGCATTTTTCTTATTTCTCCAGGGTTCCGGGTGGGACGCAGCTCACAGATAAGACTTCATAGAGTTTGGTACTTGGTGTCTGCTTTTTCCTATCTTCCTTGTTTATCAATTGAAGCTGTTTGAAGTTCTTTTGGAGTTGCTTGAGGAATATGGATGTCTCTGGATTTGAGAATAAGTTTGGCGCAGAGTCCGGACAAGTTTTGGGAGCACTCATAGAATCTTTATAGGATGTGACCACAGTCAAGCTCGATGGGACTATGTAGCATGGTCACAATCAATAAAGATACACGTTTGTAGTAGAGGCAAGTGGGGTATATCTCCGGGAGCAAGAAAGCACCACCGGAAGGTGACCCATCTTATGAGAAATGGTTGCAACAAAATTACACTATTATTGGATGGTTAGTGAATTCGATGCAACCACAAATTAGTCAACACTATTTATGGATGAATTCAGCTAAGGAAATATGGGATAGTGTTGCTGAAACCTATTCACAAAAACTGAATGTGGCCAGGGCATATAAGTTAAGGAGTAATGTGAATAATATAAGGCAGGGGGAGAGACCTTTACCAGTATACTTCTCAATGCTGAAATCCTTGTGGCAAGAGATAGATCTAATGGAAACAGTTGTTTGGGAAAGCACAAATGATGCTGAGACATACAGGAAATTAGTTGAGAGGAATAGGGTCTTTGAATTCTTGACAAAGCTGAATCCAGAGTTTGATATTACCAGACAGAATATCCTAGCTAAAGATAATGTATCTTTGTCTCGGGCTTATGCCATGGTGAGCAGTGAAGAGAGAAGGATTGCAGGAGGCTGGTCCAAGTTCAAGGGACTATCCCAAGTGACCATTTTGCTAATATGGGGCTGAAACCTAAGATGACTACAGGTAGTTCAGGTGGTTCAAGGAAGGAGGTTATGTGTGACTACTACAAGAAACCCAAACATACAAAAGATAAATGTTAGAAACTGCATCCAGAACTTCTTCCACCTCATTTTCAAAAGAAGGTTGATAATGGGAAGTTAGGAAGTGCCAACACAACCACAATCTTAGATAATGATAGGTGTTTCACAGGTGAGAGGACTGCTAGTGAGCAGTTAGCTGTTATGTACAAGGTTCAAAGTATCAATACAGGGCAATACGCCGCTAGGGCATATCGGTCCTTTTCTTTATAAGTTTTATTTTTTTTCAAAACATGTTCAGAGGGGTCGGTTTAAGTCCCGGCTACCCTCTGAACTAGGCCCTAACCCAATACTACCCCTACAGGGGCGTATCGGGAAGGGGCCAATACGATACATATCAGCCGATACGGGCCGATACATAACAATTTTTTGAACCTTGGTTATGAAGGCGGAGTATGAGAAGTATGGGAGGATGATCATCACCTTGAGGGTGCAGCCTCCTCCAACTCTTTGAGCAATCCAACTACTTCTGCATTTGTGCATTCAGGTATACATGCTACTGTCGATYATGTAACTATCTCAGGTAATCGTAAGATCCCTTGGATTATTGATTCTGGTGCTTTTGATCATATGACCAGCCTTTCCACTCTATTTAGCTCTTATGATTTGCTTCCCGGTCATGATAAGATTACCCTAGCCAATGCTCACTTGCTCCCATCTCTGGCAAGGGAGTCATCAAAGTTGAGGACTCTCTTTCTCTTTCTTCTATCCTTCATGTCCCTAGACTGAAGAACTCTCTTTCTCTTTCTTCTATCCTTCATGTCCCTAGACTGAATACTAATTTCATTTCTATGAATAGCCTAACTAAATCCTTAAACTGCAGTGTAACCTTCTTCCATTCTTATTGTATTTTTCAAGACCTAAAGTCTCACAAAGTGATTGGGAGTGGCCATAAGGTGAATGGAATATATCTGTTGGATACTCCTACACAAAGCCAAGGACAACCTAGAAGAACTACTTTTGGATCTACCTCCTCAGAGTCTTTTAGTCGTGTCATGTTATGCCATTTTCGTTTGGATCATTTATCTTTTTCTGCTTTGAGTCATTTATTCCCATAATTGTTTAAGGGAATTAACTTGTCTAGCCTTCATTGTGAGTCTTGTGAGTCATCAAAACATTGTAGAAATAGTTATCCTTTGAGTAATAAAAGATCATTCTTTCCTTTTCATACTGTGCACTCTGATGTGTGGGGGCCATACCACTTACCCCCTATGGGAGGTTATAGATACTTTATCTTGTTCATTAACGATTTCTCTTAGTATACTTGGTTATTTTTTATGAGATCTCAATATGAAGTTCCCAAACTTGTGAGGCAGTTCCATGAATTTGTTCTTACCAAGTTTGATACAAGAATCAAAATATTCAGATCCGGTAATGCAAAAGAATACTTTTAGAAAAACCTAACCTCTTATCTCACTGATTTGGGGTCATTCAATTGAGTTCTTGTGTTCGTACTCCGGAACAAAATGGAGTAGCTGAGAGGAAGAACCGTCACATAGTTGAAGTTGCAATACGCATTTTGTTTGCCTCACATGTTCCTACAAGATTTGGGGAGGATGTTGTTCTCACTGCAACCTATCTAATCAATCATATGCCATCCAGAGTGTTAGGCTTTAAGTCCCCTTTTAACCTCCTTTATCCAGATAAGGGAACTCTTTTCTATTCCCTTCGTGCCTTTGGCTCAGTGTTTTAAAAGCGAAAGGCACACAAAAAGCAATAGGTCCAAATGCGCTTGAGGCGCAAGGCGAGGCGCACGCCTTTTTAAAAAAGGCGCACAAAATTAATAAAAAACTAAAAATAGAAAAATAGAAAAAACATGTAGAAATTCTAAGAAATCGGGAAAATATCAAAAAAACAAAGTTAATTACAGTGGGGCGGAGCCCTTGTTTTAGTGTAAAACAGTTCCACTAGAAGAAACACAATGAAAAAAAAGATTGGGCAGAACCCCTGTTTTTAGTGTAAAAAGTGAAGAAACAATAACACAATGAAATAAAAAAATTGGGCAAAGCCCCTGTTTTTTTGTGAAGAAGAAGTACCTGATGATTGAACTGCTGAAGGCTCGAAGAGTTAAAGATGCTGTAGTTGGTCGTTCGACTGAGAGATGGCCTCTGATAATCGAACTTCAAAGGTGGTCGTTCGAATGAGATAACCGAAACTGAGTTGAAGGCCTGAACTTGATGATCCAAGAAGAACCTAGGGGCTGAGGGCTCTGAACTTTTCCATTCGAGACTTCGACTGATACTGCGAGTCTGAGAATCTAAGAAGATTTTTGTGAAAGCAAAAAGCCTTGCAATGGCAAGTTTTTGCTCTCTCGATTGGGTCGCGAGTTCCTTCTTTCAAATTTGCCATACCATATCCCAATATTTTGGCACATAAAAGGAAATAAATAATATATATATGATTATAATCATCTATAAAAGTAAATTTAAAAACAAAATGAAGGGCAACTTAAATAGGCGCTCGCTTGGACCGCCTGGCGCCTGGCCTGAGGCGTATGCCTTAGGCACAGAGGCAAGCGCCTTCCTAAAGTCTGGCTGCCTTGACCCATGAGAGGCGCCTACTCTGGAATGCACCTCGCCTTGTGCCTCAGGCGCGCCTTTTAAAACACTGCTTTGGCTGCACTTGTTGTGTACACATTTCTAGTACCCAGAGACATAAATTTGAACCAAAGGCCCACAAGTGCATCTTCCTTGATTATGCCTCCACACAAAAGGGTTATTGTTGTTTTGATCCTAGCACTGGGACTCGTTATGTTTCAATGGATGTTACCTTTGCTGAGTCCACTCCTTTCTATGGTTCATCTCGAGAAGAGGATTGTTCACAAGGGCAGCATTTGTCACAGTTGTTTGCACTCCCCCTTCCTATCCCAATTCCTACATTACCTCCTCATATTCTTTTCAATCATAGGCGGTACCAGCAGCAAAGGACCAGGAGTGAGCAAATTGTTTCCTCTACATCAAATGAGCCTCCTACACTTCCAGTTGCTGAAGAGACAATAGGTACTGATACCACCCCCTTGCAGCCTCCCTTTCCAAATCGTCCCTATATCTATTAGGAAAGGTAAACGGAAGTGTACTGTACATTGCATTTCCAAACATCTTTCCTATGGCCTTCTTTCTCCTTCAATATTATGCCTTTCTTTCTTCTGTTGCTTCTAACTCTACACCCAGATCTATATCAGAAGCTCTTACTATTCCAAAATGGAGGGATGCTATGAGAACTGAAATAGAGGCTCTGCACAAGAATGACACATGGGAAGTGGTTGATTTGCCTAAAGGGAAGGAGCCAGTGGGCTGTTAGGCTATACACAAACTTATAGGACTGACTATCTAGAGACTTTTGCTCCTGTTGCGAAGATGACATTTGTGTGGATTCTACTATCTTTGGTAGCTCATTCAAACAGGCCTCTTTATCAGTTGGATGTGAAAAATGCATTCTTTAATGGAGAATTACATGAGGAGGTTTATATGTCCCTCCCACCAGGGATGTATGGCACAAACATGGAGGGAAAAGTGTGCAAGTTGAAGAAGTCTCTCTATGGGCTCAAACAGTCACCTAGGGTACGGTTTGAAAGGTTTAGGGCTGCTCTTGTTAATTTTGGTTACATAGAAACTCAGTCTGATCATACCCTCTTTGTGAAGAGGAGAGGTTCATTGGTGCTACATCTCATAGTCTATGTTGATGATATTGTAGTGACTAGCACTGATGTAACAGGGATTAATGATCTTAAATATTGATACAAAAAATTGATGATCTTAAATCCTTCCTTCATATAGAGTTTGAGATCAAAGATCTAGGGGAGTTAAGGTATTTCCCTGGTATTGAAGTGGCTCGGTCTAAGGATGGAGTCTTTATCTCTCAGCGCAAGTATGTGCTAGACTTGCTCACTGAAACAGGCAAAATGGGTGCAAGACCAATGGCTACTCCTATTGATATGAGTCACAAACTTTCTGCCTCTAATGGAGAACTGTTGAAGGATAAGGGAGTGTTTCAAAGGTTAGCAAGGAAACTACTATATCTTTGTATGACTCAGTCTGACATTTATGTTGTTAGCTGCATTAGCCAGTTCATGCATGCTCCGAAGGACACTCATATGGCAGCAGTAGAGTGGATTTTATGTTACTTGAAGAGTACTCCTGGGAAGGGCATTCTCTTTGCTAAGCATGGTCATATGAAACTAGAGGCTTATACAGATGTTGACTGGGTAGGCAACATTGATGATAGGAGGTCAACTTCGAAATACTATAGCATGGTGGCAGGTAATATTGTTTCTTCGAGAAGCAAGAAACAATCTGTTGTTGCTAGATCTTCAGTTGAGGCAAACAATCTGTTGTTGCTAGATCTTCAGCTGAGGCCGAGTATAGGGCTATGGCTCATGGGGTTTCTAAGTTACTTTGGCTTCGATCCCTGATGGAGGAACTAGGTGTTGAATATGATAAACCATTAATGCTATATTGTGATAATCAGGCCACCATCAACATTGCCCACAATCCAGTGTAACATGATAGGACTAAGCATATTGAAATTGACACGCATTTCATCAAAGAAAGAGTGGGTTCTAGAGAATTTTCTCTACCATTCGTTATATCTAAAGAACAATTAGCTGACATTCTTACCAAGGGAATCTCCAAGGCCAAGCTATAACATGGCACTGGCAAGCTGGGCATGATTGATATCTATGGGCCTTTATGTTTTTTTATGTTTCTTGTTTAATTAAGTTAATTGCCCAATTAAGGGCCTACTTGTAATTATTTTTAATGAAAAGATTAGGGAAGGGAGAGATGTTCAAACAACTCTTCTCCTAAACCCAATTACAGCCGAACTCTTCTTCTTCTTCTCTCTTTTTGCTGCTGATATCTACCTTGCTTTCACACCTTTTAAATCAGTCCTCTCATTCTATTGAACTGTTTTTCTTCTTAACCCTTCACTAAATCGGTCCTTTCCTTCTTTCCCCTCTTGCACTGAATTCAATGTCACCTTCTACATCTGAACCTCAATCTCTCAACCTCTGTCCTCTTTTTCTTTCTAGACTTCCCTTTTGACTCTTTCTTTATAGAGTACACCTTTAAACTTCCTATCTTTTTGAGTTTCAGACCCATCTGTTCTGCTACTTCACCAACCTTTTCACCCTCTCCAACATTTGCTTCCTCTACCTCCTTCCTCTCTAGCTCACTACCGTCTTGTTCTCCCTCTCCCCCTGATACCTCATTGTGCTCTTCAGCATAGCCTTCTAGAGCTTTAAACTCCTCTAAGAACTCACACACCAGCTTCCATATTCTCTCCCCTTGCTCCAGACTATCCGAAACCTCAACCCTTCCCTCCACCATCTCTTCCCCTACTCATACACTACCCCTGAGTGAACAGCAAGCAATGGTTGGCACTCTGGAGCATCTGGAAACACAGGGAGGTTGTCAGTATCCATAACCGAGTTGACAATTTTACCTAGGGAGCTTGGTTCCGTAAAGGCATTGGGACTGGTACCAATTGGAGTGAAACACAACCCAAATAGAACCCTTCCAACTCGATCTGGTGGTTGACAAGGTACAAGAGGATTACACGAAAGCCCCTGACAACTGTTATCAGAATCACTGGTGTACCCTCACAATGCATTGGGAAATCGCTTGAATCCCCTGCTGGAACACCCTACAATGTTGAGCCTCTGAAATAAGGTTTGGACACATTGGACTCAGGTTTTGTTCCCTACCGAAGGAGCACTCTTCTTCTCCAAGAGCCAACAGTCCAGCTTCAGAACTTGACGACAAAGTCACGTTCTCCATCTCCTCATTATTGTCTTCCTCCAGAAACAATTGCTCCGTGTTGAAGCTCTCTGAATCTTGGAATCCTTTGTTAGTTTCCAGACAAATGCTACTAATACTTGATGTTTTAGAATCATCAGTCACTCTCTTGATCACGTGTCGAAGAATCATCTCCCCTCTGGCCTTCCTCCAATCCTCCCTTTCCACCACTGTCCTTTTACTCCTCAGATTTTTTTCCTCTAGAGATTCCAGTCACTTGGCCTTGGACGGCTGCCATTGGAGACTCCCACTGTTCGTCTTCCGCCCTGGTTTGTAGAGTGAACAGGAACACTCAACACGGACGATGATGGACCTAATTTACCATCTATCGTCACCTTTTTTAAAACCACCCCATGCGCCTTAAAAGAGTCACGTGACCCCTTTAGTAAGGCCGGGCTTGGCCCATTACTAAGGCCCATTTTTTCACTAATCAACCCACTTTGATTCCCCTTCAAAGACACTAGGCCTAATTCCTTCCCACTCATTTGGGCCCCACCCTTTTCACCAACTCCAATTGACCCCAGGTGGAGAGGCCTGGGTCGGGCCCACACCAGTTTCCTCCACTCGCTGATTCAGCTGTGCACCTTCCTCACTAGTCCCCACATGTCCCACAAATTTAAATTTCGAACCTTTTAACTCCATATGGCCTAGACTCTGGACTGAACGTTTGTCACCCTCCTTTCCATTGTCATAGTTTCTTTTTAAGGTAATTGTCTGTTGACCATCTCGTAGAGCCTCTGCATAGAACCTACCGCCAACGTGGGCCAATCCACTACCTTTTTGCTTAACTTTCAAGTTACTTTCCTCACCACTTTCCAAAGGTGTTAAAGTTTCTAAAGGGTCTGAAAACACCCTTCCCTTATTGCCACGTAACCATCTTCTTTCCACCTCTTCATCTTCTCTTCTTCTAGCTTCCAACCACAGGGCCGCTTCAATGTCTGCTACTAACCATACTGAGAAGAAATATCCTCCTTCAATCAATTTAATCTTTCTAGGAATGTCTTCCGGACACAAACAACTAAGATTTAATGCTGCAGACAAGCAGATCTTTGACAAAAACTCCATCTAGGTGTGCCTTGCATAACATGGCAATTGAATCAAAAACTTCAGGCTTCCACAAATGAAACGGCAATCCCATCAGTCGAACCGTAACTTTGTCTTGAACATTCAGTTCCTTAGCATTGGCCATGGGAGACCACCTTGAGACCGTAACTGCACCACACTCCATCTGAAAGCAAATTGCTTCTACCGCTACTTCAGCTTCCAGCACCTTCAGCAGTGCTTTGCACCTTTCAAAGGGAGTTAGGATAACTGTACTTCTCAGGTTTCAAGTTCTTCACCAACTCCTCAGCAGTCCTCTTCGAATTCCTTAGAGGTTTGCTTGTTTCAACGACCAGATGCTTTTCCCATTCCTCCTTTGAAGCAGTGAAGACCACCCTACCTTCACAAGGATTTCCACCTACTGCTGTCATCCCTACTGTTTCTTCTGTCATGTTCATTACTAAGGACTTGTTGGTTTCCTCTTAACTCTTCTCTTAAGAGGAATCTTTTAACTTTAAGAGAAAAATTGTTGTTTATTTCCTCTTATATCTTATCTCTTAAAGTGCAATCACCAATACCAATGTACCTCTTAATATAATTATTACACTTTCAGATGTCAGACTTCAGAGCAAAAGAACAGGCCCTAACTCCACAGGATCTGGATTTTGCAAGCCTGCCCTCCCAGCCAAGAACTCTGAGTAAATTCGAGATCTCCCTCCAACCCTCCCCCTTCTTGCCTTCAGGAAAGCAAACCAGCTGTTTCTTCCCCACCCCAAAAAATTCATACAATATCAGGAATCTCCCCTTTGCATTACTTCTCCTCTCTGCCACATACCTTCTATTCCCTTCTTCAAACAATCCTCTGCACTCCTTCCAGTTCAAATGGATTGGTTTTTCTAGAAATTCCTCTAACCAACCTAACACCTTTTCTCCAACCAAGAAAGATCATAGCTACCTTCACTTCTCTAATCTTCAAAGTTTGCCTTCCCTGCATCTTGAAGCTTTCGAACAGAATTGCTTTGCCTCACATCTGACTACTCTTCTCCATTTTACTTCAGTCACGAACCTGCATTCCGAGTCCATTCTTCTTCCTCCCCTAAAATAAACACCCAGTCACGAACCTGCCTCACATCAAGTACTTCATTGCATGCTTCAATTCCATCTACTACTCTTTTTGTCTTCTTGATCCTCTTGTTAATTCCAACCCCAAAAAAAGTCCCCCTTCAGTCTAGAAAACACCTTCAGCACTGTCACCAACCACCAAGATAAGTTCCTTCTACCACCACCCTTAAATCAAAAAATTCTCCACCAAAAAGAAGGATCAAGGAGGCTGAAACAAGATGAATTTCCTTCACCTCAATTAAGCTATGTGCACTTACTAAATTCTTCCACTTGATGGTTCTTGAATATACAAACCTGAACTTCCCTTGTCTTAGGGGCCAGAAGAATAATTGGAAAATGCTTGAGAAGCATTGAATAAGAGTTGTTCACTAGTGAGCCAAGAAACTGTTGTGTAAAGTCAGCTAGAATTTTGGTGGAACCCCAATCCCTACTAGAAGCCCTTCCAATGGGGATTTACGCATCCCATCAAGGGAATGTCTGAGAAAATATTGGAGGTACCTTTATAATTAAAAGACTCTAATCATATGGATTAAAGTGAATAGGACAAAGACTAATTAGAATCAACATCTTTTGCAGAATCAAATGGCATCTTCAAACCTACTTGCCAAAATATTAGACACAAATCAACTGACAGGACCTAATTTCCTAGATTGGCTAAGGAATTTAAAAATAGCTTTAAATTCTGAAAGCTTAGCTTATATCCTAACTACATTGATCCCGCAAGCCCCTGTGGAAAATGTGGACACTGAAGAAGGGTTCGCATACAGTAAGTGGAAGGATGACGATATGTTGGTTAGATTCTACATGTGAACCTCTATGAGCAAAGAGTTGCGGAGGCAACATAAATACATGGAGAATGTGCAAAGCATACTACAACATCTACAAGAGTTGTATGGTGAGAAAAGCTGCTCAGTTAGATATGAGATATCTAAGAACCTTTTCGGGATGAGAATGTCGGAGGGACAATCAATAAACGACCATTGTCTGAAAATGATAGATCACATTAAACAGCTTGAATGGTTGGGATTTGTGCTGGACCCCGACTTGGCTATCAACCTAATATTGCAATCTCTTCCAAGCTTCTTTCCGCAATTCTTGATGAATTTTCACATGATCAAGTAGGGGAAATCCGGGACAATCGGGGATTGGGGGTGTTTTTAGGGATGAGAATGGGGTCATTTCTGCCATGTTCTCAGGCCCAGTTGGAGTGGGTGACTCCCTTAGAGCTGAGATCCTTGCAGTTATGGAAGGAGTCTAGAAAGCCAAGGAGTTGAACATCAGGAAACTCATAATTGAAGGGGATTCAGAGGTGGTGATAGGGTGGCTGAATAAAAATAACAATGGCTTATGGAAGTACAACAATGAGAGGAGGAAATTTAAGTGGCTGGTGCGGGAGATGGAAGTTAAGATATGTTGGGCTAAAAGATCAGCTAATTCCCTAGCTGATGGTTTAGCTAAACAAGGGGCAGAAAGGGATTCACTGTTTTGGGCTAAGCTGTAACTTTAGTGTTTTTTCCTTTTCTTTTTCCTTTTCTTGAGGTCCTCTGTTGTTCTTGGAAGATAAGTGTGTTTGTCTTCCTCTTGTAAATCTTCTATTGATGATTTAATGAAAGTGTTATTGATCAAAAAAAAAAATCCACATGAACAAATATGTGAATTGTGAAGTACATGCAAAATCTATAACCCAAGTAGAGGTTGTGCTAACAATGATTCAGTGCCTCACATATTTGTATGTCCATGCAGAATCTATAACACAAGTAGAGGAGTGCAAACCAGCCGAACTCCTAAACATGCTGGTGACTGTAGAGGGATCCATAAAGAAGCCAAACAGAAGGATACGATACTAACTGTGGACAACGCTAAGCTTCAAAAGGAAAGTCCAAAGAGAAGCAAGGTCCAAAGGCTAAGGGAGGGATCAAGAAAAAAGAAAAAGATAAAGACGCCAAAAGAAGGGAAAGTGCTTCCACTATGGGAAGGATGGGCATTGGAAGAGGAACTACAAAGAGTACCTTGGAAGTCTAAAGGACAAGGACAAGCCTTCAAAATGTAACTCATCATTGCTCATTGTGGGGGCTAATATCACTGTTAGCACCACCTCTATTTGGGTTATAGATTTCCACATTTACCTCACATATTTGTATGTCCATGCAAAATCTAAAGAAAAGTAGAAAGCTAAAGGTCGGCAAGCGGACCCTACAAGTGGGAAATGGAGCATCTTGACAGTATGGTCGGCCAGAAATAAAAGAAAGAGAAGAGAAGAGAAGAGGAGAAGAAGAGAAGAGAGAAGAGAGAAGGGTTTTGCAATGTAACAGTGTTGGCGGCGCCAGCCTTTATTTTAATATATATAGGGCGGCAGAAATAACAAGGGAAAAGACCCTTGTTCCCCTGAGTATAATAACAGCCATAACAGAAAGGAAAAAACGAAATAAAAGAAACACTTTAACTAGCCAAACAGACCCTAACATCAACAACTAAATTATTTTAACACTCCCCC
>NW_010729339.1:191570-203519 GCF_000365185.1 Nelumbo nucifera
AAGAGAAGAGAAGAGAAGAGGAGAAGAAGAGAAGAGAGAAGAGAGAAGGGTTTTGCAATGTAACAGTGCTGGCGGCGCCAGCCTTTATTTTAATATATATAGGGCGGCAGAAATAACAAGGGAAAAGACCCTTGTGCCCCTGAGTACAATATCAGCCATAACAGAAAGGAAAAAACGAAATAAAAGAAACACTTTAACTAGTCAAACAGACCCTAACATCAACAACTGAATTATTTTAACAGAGCAAGAGGTGCTATTTTAGCTATGGGGGCCCATATCTTGCCACTACCATCAAGGTTGAGTTTAGAACTCAACAGTTGTCTTTACATGCCGGATATGGTTAGGAATTTAATTCCTTTATCAGTTTTAGATAGTGAAGGATATACTATTTCCTTCAAGAACTTTAGTTCAATTTATTTTGGAAATCAAATTTTATTGTTCTAGCATTGTAATGGATGGTATATATCTCATCAACTTTCATGGTTCCCTAACTTCTTTAGTAAAAAGAGCATGATAACACTATTTCCATTCCTAAAAGGTGAAGAGAACAAATAAATCCCAAGTATATGTGGCACCTGAGACTAGGTCATATCAAAGAGGACAAGATGAACAATTTGTGTAAGGATGGACAATTAGGTCCATTCAACTTGAGCCCTATCCAACTTGTGAAACATGCCTTCTAGGAAAAATGACCAAGCTATCCTTTGAAGGATATGGGGAAAGGGTTGTAGATATACTTGCTATCATACATAGTATGTGGGCCCCTAGGTGTAACTACTAAAGGCGGATATAACTACTTCATTACCTTCATTAATGATTACTCACAGATGTGTCTAAAGCCTTTGAAAAGTTCAAAGAATTCAGAAATGAGTTAGAAAAACAAACCGAAAATAGTATTTAAGGTTCTTTGATCAGATCGGGAAGGTGAACACCTTGGTTTCGAATTCTTGGATCACCTAAAGGAAAATGGAATTATCTCACAATGGACTCCACCAGGTACACCCAAATTAAATAGAGTATCTGAAAGAAGAAATCGCATGTTGGACATGGTGCGGTCCATGTTGAGTTACATTGACCTCTCAATATTGTTATGGGGATACCGATATGCCCTACTTACCACAACTTATATACTGAAGAGAGTGCCTCCAAATCCATTCCTACTACACCCCATGAGATGTGGTTTGCTAAGAAGCCAAGTCTTAAATGGAGTATCTGAAAGGAGAAATCGCACTATGTTGCACATGGTGCAATCCATGTTGAGTTACACTAATCTTTTTTTTTTATCAATAACTTTGAAACTATTTTGATTAAAATACTTTAAGATACAACCATAAGTTACAAAAGAAATCAGCATAGTAAGCTGACCCAGTACAGAATTACAAATGTGCCCAAAACATATATGTTCTTTGAACCCCTTGCTTTGCTAAGCTATCTGCCAAACTGTTGGAAGATCTCCTTACCCATCCCACCTGAATTGACATGTTCCTTGACATCCATTTAAATCTTCTGAAATCATTCTTCAACTGCCATGTCACCCCTTCCCCTTTCTGCAACCATTTTATCACAGTTTTTGAATCTCCCTCGATGATCAGTCTATTGATCCCCAACTCTTTAGCAATCTCAACCCCATATACTGCAGCTAGAAACTCTGCCCTTGTCACATCACCTACCTCCACAGGACCGGAGTACAGGGCAATGGTGGAACCATTTTCGTCTCTAATGGCCCCCCAATACCTGAAGGGCCTTGGATACCCACACAACTCCCATCAAAGTTTAGCTTCTTCCAACCATCTGTTGGAGGGGACCAAGTCTCAACAAACTGTCGTCTCATAGATGATGAAGCAGCAATAAGTCCCCAAACCCTGAAGAAATCTTCGACCTTAAAGGCTGAAAACAGCTTCAAACTTTTTACCCAATGAGCCACCCTCAATGTTATTGCTTCAACCAAGGCTTCCTTGCCTTTTTCTTTACTTTCAAAGATCCTATCGTTTTTTTCCTCCAAGATGTTCCAAAGTATTGCTGCTCTAGTACACCTCCAAAGAATCCTTCCCCTCCTTGTCATACCACTGATACCATTAGGGTTGAATAAGTCTTTCACCCTGTTAGGAGAGGACCACCTGCACCCAAAAAGGGAAGTAAACCAATTCCACATAAAACTGACAAAAGGGCAAGATATAAGAAGGTGGAAAACAGTCTCACCATTCAATTTACACAAGACACACCAATTAGGGACAAGCACCAATTTGGTCTTTTCCTTTGAAGTACATCAAAGGTGTGAATACAACCATGAGAAACTTCCCAATAGAAAGCACTGATTTTAGGGGGGATAGGAGGGCACCAAATTTCTTTGACTGGAAATTGAACAGAAGATTGTGTGGCAACCATCAAATGAACAAAAGATTTACAAGAAAAGGACCCTACAGCATTAGGACCTCACATTCTAGAATCTGACCCACCTTCCCCCAAACAAGCTAAACTCAACAATCCCAACAGCTCGGACACTGCAAGAAGTTCAAACTCTCTAAGGTTCCTGTTAAATCCAAAGTTCCAATTCAACCCTGGAAGATGAGATGGCTGACTTAGGAACTCTGAAATAGGCTTACCCTTGAACCTGGAAAGGTCATAAAGAGAAGGAAATTTCTCACCCAACGGAATATCACTGATCCACACATCCTCCCAAAATCTGATTTTTCTACCAAAAGACAAGTCATACCTGATAAAATTTAGGAAAGTAAGGAGAACATCATGGATGGCCTTCCAGAGAGCAGCCAAGTTAGCCCTATGGAGACATCTAGCATCCCATCCGTTGCTCGACATGCCATGAACACTTGCAACCACTCTGTGCCTTAATTTCTCATTTTCATTCGGAAACCTCCAAAGCCATTTGCTAAGCAAAGCCTGATTCTTGAGTCTAACATTCCCTATTCCCATACCCCCTTGCTCTTTCAATTTCCTCACCTTTTCCCATCTAACCAAATGATCCTTCTTTTTTTCCCCAGGCTCCCAGAGAAAATCCCTCATGATTTTTTCAATTTTCCTCACTATCCCTTGTGGCATCCTAAACACTGACATGTGGTACACTAGGAGATTTGCTAAAGTGGATTTAATTAGGGTTATTATCCCCCCAATGAGATATAGTTCCTTTCCATGCCGCCAAACGTTTCTCAATCCTTTCCACTACCGGAGACCAAAAGCTAGCGAATTTAGGGTTATCTCCAAGGGGTAAACCCAAATATTTCATTGGCCGCTCACCTTTCTTGCAGCCTAGGGAATTTGCCAGAACTCTCACTTCATCCTTTTCGACATTGATTCCAACCAATAAACTCTTTGACCAATTAATCCTCAAATGAGACATCCTCTCGAAGAGTTTCACAACCAACCTCAAATTTTCTACTCCCTCTTGCTTTCTCCATCACAAAAAATAAGAATATCATCTGCGAATTGTAAATGAGTGACTAGCACATTATCCCTCCCAATTGACCAACCCCTGAATAATTGCACACCATTTGCTTTTGAAATCAATTTGCTTAGGGCTTCAACAATCAGAGTAAATAGAAAAGAAGAAAGAGGGTCACCCTCCCTAAGTCCACAAAATCCTTCAAAGAAATCATACACTATCCCATTAACTATTACTGAAAAGTGACTTGTTTGTAGGCATCCCATGATCCACTTACACCACAAATTTCCAAATCCACATTTTCTCATAATTTCAATCAAGAAATTTCAATCCACTATGTCATAGGCTTTTTCCAGGTCTAGTTTGATAGCCACTCCCTTTTTCTTTTAATCTCTTATGAGCCTCCACGCATTCATTGGCAATTAAGATTCGATCAATAATCTGTCTATCCTACACAAAAGGCCCCTTGAGCTTGAGAAACGATTGGGGAGATCACCTTTTTAATCCTCAGAGACAACACCTTTGCTATCCACCTTATAGATACTAGTGACTAGACTTATTGGCCTGAAATCCCCTAGTTGGTTGGCATTAGTTTTCTTTGGGATTAGAGATAAAAAAGTAGAATTCATTCCCGAACTTATCACCCCTCTCCTATGGAATACATTAAACACTCTGATCAAATCTCCTTTAACTATGTCCCAACAATCTTGATAAAATGCCATAGTGAAACCATCTAGTCCTAGTGATTTTGATCTATTCATAGAAAAGATAGCTTCCTTGATCTCTCCCTCTTCAAACCTTTTTTCCAAAAATTAGACTTCAGACTCCTCCAAAGTCTCCCAAACAATGCCTTCAATCCTCCACCTTTCAATTAAGGGTCTTCTATAAATAGACCTAAAATGCTCTAACAATGTTTTAGCATTCTCCTCTTGGTCCGTAATCTCGTTTTCCCCCACTACTAAAGAAGTAATCATGCACTTTCTTCTCCTTCCATTTGCAATGGCATGGAAGAATTTTGTATTTCCATCTCCTTCTTTGACCCATCTCTCTCTTGACTTTTGCTTCCAGCATATCTCCTCTCTCAATAAGGTCTCCCCTAACTCTTTCTTCAAATTCCATCTCAGCTCCTTTTCACCTTCAACTAGAATTCCTTCTACCTCTTTTTTATCTAATGCCCCTATTTGAGAAATCAAATCAGCTTTCTTATCCTCCAATCTCCTAAACTTCTCCCTATTCCACTCCTTGATCTCCTTTTTCAACAATTAAAGCTGCTTTAGGAACTTTTGTCCTTCTCACATTGTAGGTACAGCCATACTATTCCACCAAACCTTGACTTTCTCTTTAATTTCCAGATGAATGAGCCACATATTTTCAAATCTGAATGGAGTTGAGCCACCATCACTGATTCTCTCAAACAAACAGATAGGCCAATGATCTGAGGTGATTCTTGGTAAATTTCTCCCAATTATCCCTAGCCAATGCTCTTCCCAGTCAGGTGAAACTAAAAACCTATCAAGCTTGGAAAGTATAGGGATGTTTGAAGGTTTAACCAAGTATAACAGGATTGCCCCAAAGGAATATCTCTTAACTCAAAAGCTTCAATAAAAGAATTAAACTTTCTCATACTCATTATAGTTCTTCCTCTACCCCCAGTTGTCTCACTCACAAACCTTACTACATTGAAGTCTCCCCCTAAACACCAAGGTCCATCCCAAAGTCCCCTAATGTCCCCAAGCTCCTCCCATAATTTCTTCCTTTCTTTATATGAGTTTGGCCCATAGACATTCATGAGAACCCATTCAAAACCGTCTTGTACACCCTTCAGCTTAATAGAAACTGAGAAATGGCTTACCAATTCTTCCAAACACTGGACTACTTCTCTCCACATTGTTATAATACCCCCTGATGCACCCCAAGAGGGAGCGAAGCTCCGGTTAATATTCCTCTCTCCCCACAAGCTTCTTATCTACTTCCTGAATTTTGGATTCTTAAATTAGAACGAAGTCCGGTCTCTCCTTCCTCAATGCCTCTTTGACTACTCTTTTTGTAATTTTTCCTAATCCCCTTATATTCAAGCTAATAATCTTCATGATCACACCAAATACTGACCCCAGCCCTGCCCTAGCCTATAGACCCCCTCTCCTTCTCCCTCCCCTAGCACTGAACTCCTTATCCCCTTCTACATCACTAATGAGTTTTTCAACTTCATTTAGCTTTCTTCTCCTCTTGCCCCCTTTTTCTTTGCTTACCTTATTTTGAGATTCCTTTTCCTTAATTTTTTTCCACTTTCAACCCCATTTTATCAGCCAAAACCACCACTGGGTCCTTTACACACTGATCTTCTTGGCTTCTTTTACTATCCCCCGCCTCCTTTTCTTCCTTCCCCTTAACTAAGACCCTCCCAGCCTCCTCATCACACTCACCTTCTTGGGATTGAATCCTTTTAGTGGTTTCTTTTTCCCCTTCTGTACCTATCCCTCTATCAGGCCCTGCTCCTTCCTTAGCCTTCTGCCTTCTTTCACCCCTAGCCTCAGCCACACCCACCCCTTCTTTCTCTCTCATTATCTCTCTCACATCACCCACATCTCCTAATCCCCTACTCATCTCTCCTTCTTCTGGCAAATTCATGGGCAAATCATAAACTTGGATGGGATATAACAAAACTGTAGGACCAACAAAACACATATTAGCATCAAAAACTTATATACTAAAGAGAGTGCCTCCAAGTCCTTTCCTACTACACCCCATGAGGTTTGGTTTTTTAAGAAGCCAAGTCTTAATCACATTAAGATTTGGAGATGCCTGACTTTTTCAAAGAAACTTAAGAGGGACAAGTTGGAAGCAAGAGTTGACAAGTGTAGGTTAATTGGATATTCCAAAATGTCATCTAGGTACTACTTCTATTTCCCTAGTGACCAAAATGTCTTGGTCAGAAAACATGTTGTTTTCCTTGAAAAAGAGTTTATTCAAGAAGGGGGCATAGGGAGGGAAGTTCAGTTCAAGGAGTTATCATGAGCCTCAAAACCTACAACATCCCATGTACACATTGTACCCGTAGGTAGATCTAGTAGAGTTTCTTTCCCTTCGAAAAGATTTGATTTCATCCATGTGAATGTAGAAAAAAGTTTTTCGAGGAGAAAGTGATCATGGAGATGATACTACTAGCTATTAGGAAGCAATGTCAGACATCAATGTGGAAAAGTGGCTTGGAGCCATGAAATTCGAGATAGATTCTATATACTCTAACAAAGTTTGGGATCTTGTCAACCCTCAAGAAGAAATAGTTCCTATTGGATGGAAATAAGTCTTCAAGAGAAGGATTGGCTCAGATAGATAGGTAGAGACATTTAGCAAGGCTAGTTGCACAAGGGTATCGTCAAAGACAAGGAGTTGACTATGAAGAAACCTTTTCACTAGTAGCCATGTTACAATCTATTAGGATTTTACTTGTGATAGAAGCATATCACAATTATGAGATTAGGCAAATGGACGTGAAGACCGCTTTTCTCAATGGTTACATTGAGAAAGATATTTATATGGAGCAACCAAAAGGCTTCACATCCAATGACCATAGTCATAAGGTATGCAAACTTAAGAGATCAATTTATGGATTGAAGCAAGCATAACGGGTATGCAGTTTTTGTTTCATAATTAGGGTTTCTATGCACCACCATGGGTGTGATCTTGGTTATTCAAGATTCTTTAAAATTTTTATTTCCACTACATCAAGAAAACAAAGGATCCACTAGAATCTCACACAGCATGCTAGATGCATGTGAAGGCAATATCATCCAAATAGTTGTTTTGGTTATATATGATTACATCTATACAATTAGGGTTGCAACTTGGGTGGGCTTGGGTTGGACTTTTGCCAAAATTTCATTGGGCCCAGCTAATGTAAAATGTTATCTCAGGCCAACCCAAGTTGCACCCTTACAAACAATCCAGCAAGCTTCTTATGGGGCATTAACTATATTGAGGAGCCACTACCAGGTGCAATGGTAAAATTTCAAGTAGACAAGTTTGAGAACATGCAATACAAATCTGACAACAGCCACTTTGTACAAAAATTGCCAAAGGTTGGGTCCTCATCCAATCCATCCCTCCCAAGACCCTAGAAAGCTAGACCATTGTTTGGTAATAGCCATTTTCATTAACCATATATTGACTTAAAAGGGAAAAAGACGAGAGTAGAGAACTTCAACTTCACAAGCTCAAGGTTCATTGAATCATCTGGATGAACTACTTTATATAAATATTTTATTACCAGCTAATTGTGGGCCCAACACCGTTCTCTACACCATGAACATGTCAAAGAAACTACTAATTGTTCTTGTAATCTATGTATGGAAGTTAAGAAATAATTACCATTTGATATTTAGGCTTGACTTGTGACTTTGAAAGAATGCAATGGAAGTATGGCTTATCTGAAAGATAAAACAATCCCTCATCTTTCCTCATGGTAGACTCTAGTTCAGGTTGAGCTTGAATCCCAGGCTAATGGTGTTCTGGAGATTGTGAGTATTTCCTTTTCTTACCTACCAAAAATGAAAGAAATGACTCCAATAAGAATTAGTAAACAGGCTAAAACTTTCTCATTATTATTTAACATTACAAAATGTGTTTTTTAACTATAAAAGACATATTGACATAGTAATATATGTACACCTTTATAATTTTCATGTTCAAAGAAACAACTAAGGATGTCAATGTCAGTACCACTTGCCAAAGGATCTAACTGCAAGATGTATCTAAAATTATCGATGGTGTTAGACATTGTATGCCCTTAGCTCCAATCAGATAGATGTACACAAACATTTATCAGTAAATGAATAAAGTACATTATTGTTTCATGTTCTCATTGGTGTGTTTCTATGAATTACGCCTTAAACTAGACACTTATGAGACTCGTGTTAGTTTGCAATGTTCTCAGCCATTGGATAAACTTGGGAAGTTTATCCTGACAACCTGCCGAATTGGTGGAGCAGCTTGTCTCAACTACGAGAGTTAGACCCCAAACACAACAAATGGGTGTTTGGAAGAAACATTGAACCTGGACCAATTTCCAGTTATTCCCTAGACCTTGAAGATAGATGGGCAAAACTGGAAAATTGCACTTAACCCCAGACTTGATTATAAAACTATACTAGGTTTTCGACTGAACTGTCTTTCATATGCCAACTAGTGAGATCCATCAAGGATCAAATATCTGGGTATGTTAGGGCTACCTGAGTATGTGATTATAGTAATAGGATCACCCCCTTTGTTAGACAAAGAGAGTATCAGGATTTACACTCTTTGATGGAAACTTAAATTGTCAATAGTGGATTTCAATTGTATTTGAAATACAATTTGCAAAATGTACTTATATGTTATATTACTATTTTAAGAAAAAGGTTTGCAAAAGATTTTAATCTCAGGATCCATCCGAGCAAAGAATGTGACATTGCATTTTGCAGTCAGGAAAAATGTCCTTCCCTATGGGCAATGTTTTGATGATAATGGGCCAAGAGGTTAGGTGTAAGAGACAATTATAAGGTTAATTAACTGATGGGCTTTATCTTAAATGAGTTCGTTATCCTTGAGTGTTCATAGGGTGGTTAATCCAAGTATCATTTGTGTAAACGTTGGGCCCAAGCTGAGCCCAAGCTGATTAGGTTAGGGGTTCACTGCCCCTAAGCGGTGAATTTGGCCTAACCTCTTCCAAAGGTGGGATTCAACCTTTATGGACTTATGTGAGACCTTTGTGGGTCTCACACCAAAAACTATTTAGGCCCAGAGAAGCTATGCAATACCTTGGGACGTGAACCATTAAAGAAAATGAGGCTAAGGTGAAGGGAAGGGAGATCCATCATATGGATGGCCGAACCATGCAAGGTGGTTGGGCGAAATTTCAAAAAATTTCTTTCTCCCTTCCAGGAATCCTACTCCCTATTTTAGAAAAACTGCATTTTTCAAGGTTCGTTATTGAAACACAATTTTGAAACAAAAATTAAACTTCTTCTCAAAGTTGGTATATAAAGACAATCTTTAAGTGTAATTATTCCTTCTCTGAAATACAAATCTACAGTTCTTATAGTTGTAGCTGCAACTGTTGCAAAAGTCCCCAAGTATAGCATCACTTTTTCGTCACTCAACCTTCTGTTTGTCGTAAACCTCTACAATGTGTTACATGCATGAGTAGAAGCCCCGAAGTCAATACACCAAGAAGCAAAAGTGACTAACAAATTGGTTTCTATGACCAAAGATTCGAAATTACCTTGCTTCTTGGTCTCTAGATACTGAGGACAGTTCCTCTTCTAGAGACCAGTCTGCTTGTAGAAATGACATGCATCTAATGCCTTGTCCTTTTTTTGCTTTTTAGGCTTGCCAGCTTTCTTCTGAGGCTTCTTCTTAGCCTTACTCTTTTTCTTGCCCTACTTGCCACCTTCAACAAGCATGGCTATCGGTYTGTCCTTTATTAGTGAATTTAAGACGGCATCAATCTTGGTGTCATCATCTAGCCCAAAGCCAAGAGCCTCTAGTTCATTGATGTAGCCCATCATCTTAAGACAATGGTCATGAACCTGTTGGTTCTCAAACATTTGTGTGGTCATAAACAACTTTAAGACCTTTTGTTGAGTAGAACGATTCTGCTCTTCATACATCGTCCTTAGACTATCCATGGTATCCTTGGACACTTCGATCTTATCAAACCGTCTTTATATCGGATTGTCTAAGGAGGCTATGATATAACACCGGGCAAGAGAATTCTTCTCTTCCCATTCTTGATATTCCTTCTTACGGGACTCGGAAGCCCTGTCACCCAGACGTTCTAGTGCAGGGTTTTTGGCTACCTTGTCCAATTTCTCGAACGTCAAAACCAACATAAGGTTACGGAACCAGTCAGCTTAATTTGGTCCCTTAAGTTTGTTATCATCCAATAGTTTGGCGAATTGTCCGTTTGTCATTTCTGATAAAAGGCAAAATATTAGTCCACGACTTAAAATTGATTCATGTTATTTACATAGAAAGGGCTTTTATCTATGTTCCATTTCCATTTCTCAATCTCTAAGATTTCCCTCCTATCTCAGTGACGGAGACGTGATTATGTCTCTGGAAATGAGGGAAATCACATAGGTGTATGGAGCCAACTATTTCAACTACAAAGCCCCACCACTTTCTGTAAAGGATCATATCCACTCATCTTATGAGCTTTCCTTTTGGCCTCTGTCAGATAAGGTTCATTGCCATTTTACCTTTCTGTCTAGTAAGTGCTGACCCGTCATATTTGCGGACCCTAAGGTACCGTGAGAGAATCTTCCATTTTAGGATAGGCCCCTCCCACATCGGTTTATGACACCCCTATTATCTTATGAAGCAATCAAACAAATTGGATCAGCAAATGGATAGCCCAATTTTATGGTGCATCTCCTTATTACTAATATAGCCCATCTTCATGCTAATGACAGAAGGCCTTTAGAAAATTCATCATATGAATCTCCCTATTACATGCACTTATATATCTGGAGGGAACAAGTTGAAACGACCCTATATCTAATTTAGGTCAAACCAAAGTGGATCCCACTGACTTTCTTAAAGACAGATTCAAATGGGCCCAAAACGGGCTAGGGTTCCGCACAGTTCCTCTTGGGGAGGAAGCTGATCTGGGGCCCATTGAGAAGGGAGACCATCCAATGATCTTTAGGGCACCATGGCAATGATGTGCATTCAGCCATGGTGTTCGTAAAGAGCTACTCACATTTAAACATGGGCCAAGTAATTACGGCCCATGTATGGAATACATTCAGCACATCACATACATCCACATGCATGAAATTGATCCAATCAATCAAATAGATTGTAAACCCTAATTAATTAAAGTTAACACATTATCAGCCCATTAAGGCCATGTATTATCTAATAATATCTAGGTATATGGGCTAAACTGCAAAAAGCAGTTCGGCCCATATAGTTGTTATGCTGAAAATGGGCTATAATCTTACTTTAACTTAGCAAAACTGGGTTTTACAGGGGTGGGGCGAATTGCATCATGTGATGGGGCATCAAACCCTTGGCCCACAACAGAATTTGGGTCACCTAAAACGTAACCCATGRGACTGAGAATAGACCTCATCAAACCATGGGTTCGGTCCAACCAATTTGGACCAAACTAGGTCAAATTCGGCCAAGGGTTTGGTGTCCAAAACATTTTGCAATTTTCAAGAATATGATCTAAAATTAATTGCAGCCAAAAAAGACAATCAAGATTAGCAAGAATACATAATCAAGGGGTTGTAGTGTGAGGATCTTGGACAATCTGCAAACCTACAAGAAAAAGATTAATCGCAGATAACAGATTTATTTTCTACAAATCGCAGATTGCAGATCTTGTATCTGCTAGATTTCTTCTTCTCTGCGCTCTTCAGCAAGTCTTCCAATGTAAAAAAAAAATAGA
Source organism: Nelumbo nucifera (assembly GCF_000365185.1). The sequence goes on from NW_010729339.1 coordinate 203,405, forward strand.
AAAACCTAATTTTCTATTAATTACATCAGATCGAATCCTATACATTTTGTCTAAATATATATATATATATATATATATATATATATATATATATATATATATATATATATATATA
>NW_010729339.1:203589-221517 GCF_000365185.1 Nelumbo nucifera
ATATATATTTACAGACCAAAATAATAGAATAAAGAATCCCGGGTGCGCAGATCTTGGCGCCATAAAAGATTTCAATCTCCATCACACATACAGCCCAAATATTCAAGAAACAATCGCAGAACCATTCCATAATTATAACAGAATAATAAAGAATTAATTTTCAGATCATACGCCCAAAAACTAAAAATCGAATTCTCAAAAAACTGCCAGTTTGCGCAAATCGGGTAGAACAGTTTCTGCCCATTTGTGCAAGTTCAGATCTAGTCTAAATTTGGTTCAAGACTTGAACCTAGCTCTGATACCACTGAAGAGAAGGGAGATCCATCATATGGATGGCCGAACCATGTAGGGTGGTTGGGCGAAATTTCAAAAATTTTCTTTCTCCCTTCTGGGAATCCTAATCCCTATTTTAGAAAAACTGAGTTTTTCAAGGTTCATTCTTGAAACAAACCGGACCAGATCTGTAACCAAAATAAAGGGAGGGATATACCTGATACGGAATCCACAAACGTAGCTCCCAACGTAGGTGTTCACGCCCAACGAGGTCACCAAATTCTACCTCCACTGAAGACGACACAGCTTGAGATGAAGCAAGAATTGCAATCCTTCAGCAAGGATCACACAAGGGAGTGTGAGCACAACTTCAAATTTGATTTTTCTAGCAAAAATCAGAATCAAGATCAAATCTTGATCAGTCCAAGATTCTAGAGATCGAATAGGGTAGGGCGGTAAGAACAGAGGAAAGAATTGGATTCAGAAAAAGTGTTTAACAGAAGGAATTCGCCCTCTATTTATAACCTCTCAAGATCAACATCCTAATCCTATTAGGAAAGAGTTCTTTGATACAAATCTTTATTTGGATCTGAACTCTTAAGTGGATAAGACTTATCTTATCCTCTTGCTGATCCAAATCCAATTCAACATGGGCCTTTAGGCCCATTAAGTTATCAGGCTCACTTCCTTTTTAATTGTTGGTTGACTTGGCTCTCTTTGTATGGTGTGGGACCCTAACATTGATCTCCACAAAAGCCATATGGGTTCAGCCTAGCCTCTATTACAAGGCCTGGCTGAATTCACTACTGAACACAGTGAACCCCTGAGCCCATCAGTATGGAGGCCGAAGGACTATGGTCTTAAGTGAGATTAGCCTATCAGGTCTATAAGCCCTAAATGGTCTTACACTTAACCTCTCAACCCATAATGATCAAACACTGCCCGACAAGAGAGGACCTCTCCCTCGGCTGTAAGGTACAGTGTCGCGCTCTCTACTCAGGATGGATCCCAGGAATTAAAACCTTTGCAAACCTTTTTCATAAAAACAAAATATATATATATAAATATATTTTGCAAAACAAATCTCAAACAAGTTTGAAATCCACTATCGGCAGTTTAGGTTTCCATTAGAGAGAGTGTTGTCCTTGATCATTCACTTTGTTCGACAAAGGGGTTGATTTTGTCACTATGATCACCTACTCAGGTGAATTCTCGAACTGTCCCAACATACCCAGGTTTTGACCCCCGCAAAGGATCGCACTGATTGGCATATCAAAGACAACCCAATCCAGAACCTAGTACAATACCATAATCGATTCTAGGGGTTAGGTGTAACTTTCCAGTTTTGCCCATTTGTCTCCAAGGTCCAGGGCATAACTGGAAAATGGTCCAATTCAGAGTTTCAAGCAAACCCACTCTACATGTGCTTCGGGTTTCACCCTAGCAGCTGAGACAAGCTAGCCCAACCCACTTGACAGCACATTATTGTCAGCCTTATCAGGAAAAACCTCCCAGGTCTATCCAACGGCTGTGAACATTCTAAACTAACACGAGTCTCATAAGTGTCCAGTTTATGGGTAATTACACGAAAACACACTAGATATAACATGAATCAATTATGTACTTTTATTCATTTACAATAAATGTCAAATGTACATCAATCTAATTGGAGATAAGGGCATACACTGTCTAACATAAGGCCCATTACTAATATGATTAGTTATGAGATCGCATGACAACTTAAGTTGTCATGTGACTTGGGTTGAAAATGGGTATAGATCTGGGTATGGAGCACCCATTCTCTTATGAAGATAATGCTTATCAATTAAAGATAAAGTCCTAATCCAAATTTGATTTGGATTAGCACCTAATTAGATTAGGAGAGTGCTCCATATAAGAGACTGGAAGGAGAGGGACAATTTAACCCAGCTCTCCAATCTTTTGCTCTCTTCTCTTTTCCCTTGCCTCCCAAAAACCTTAATTCTAACCAACTGTGATAGGGGTTGATTTCCATCAATTCCCTACTATGTTTTTACAAGAAAAAGATCAAAGGATATCAGGTTCACACACCCACATCGATCCAAGCAAATCAGGGAACCGATTTTGTTGAAACGGTGTTATTGAATCGGCTTCACATATACACTGCGCCATCTTTAATTGAAGGTTGATTTTAAGACTGATATTGGGCATGAACTACCACACTAGGAGTTGTACACTATGGTCTCTATATAGGTATAATTTGTTAAAATTTGGGTTTTAAATCTGGTCCGGTTTAGTGCAAGATTGACCCCGAAATTTCAGATCTCAAAATCACCGAAAAATTGGTTCCCAGATTGGATTAGAAAATTTTGAAAATTCGGCTAGCCACCAAACCTGGTTCAGCCATGTGAAATCTGATTCCTAACCCTTCCAACAGATGGAACTAAGAATGGGGATCGCAAACAATAGGAAATTTGCATGGAAATTTTTGAAGAGAATGTTCAAATGCAACAAAATTAATTAGAACCAAGAATATCCAACCAATAAAAAACTCGTCAACAAATTTTAGAATATTAACACATTTAATTTCCATTTATTCAAACAAAACTTCATAAGAAATCAGAAACAAAATATATTTAGAAAAAGGAAAAGTTAAGGCAATATATGAGCTATTTAGTAGCACAATTGCATAAAGTATTAGATCACTCTACAATTACCTGTAACTCACTAGATTATGGAACATAAGTAATCACAACCTGAAATTTTGCAAGGTTGTTTTGTCAAGATAAAGACCCTATTGAACCAAGTAGAAGTAAATTGGACTTATCATCATTCATTTAATTCCTCAAAGAACATTAACTATCCTATTCTCTAGTAGACTAGACATATAGAAAGAGAATAGTATGTCCCACTCAAAAGCAAAATAGAAACAAATATAATTTTATTCTTTAGGACAAGAGCTTGACTTCTCAAAATTTGAGACTAGGATAGGGGTTAGTAGATAGAAAGCAAGGTCAATGGGTGGTGTAATGCCATGTGATTAGGCATCGTACACCATGTAATTTTCAATTCCTTCCTGCATCTTGCCTCTTCATTCTTCATATTTATATTGCAATCTGGTATGTTGTTACAATTCGATTACATTCTTGACTCTTGTTACAATGTGTTTACATCATTTTGTTTCTCATATAAGGGCCTGGGTTCCCCTGTTATAACAGTCCCCCCCCCCCTCCCTGTTAAGCTGAACCTTGCCCTCAAGGTATGCGAGGAAATTGGTGTTGCAAGTGAGGGTAAGGCTCCCATGTGGCATCCTCCTATGGTAGATAAGTCCATACAACCAATGCTTCCAGTATTACATGAATGCCATTTTTGGCCCAGCAGAAGTCAATTATACATGATGGTTCTGTTTGCAAGTCCATATCAGCAATGAACTTAGGGAGGGTGGGTTGTGTGATTGCATGTGGCTTGAGGCAATTCTTTAGAACTAAAACATGGAAAACGGGGTAAACCTTGGAGTCTAATGGAAGATCAAGATGACAAACTAGTGATCCAATTCGTTCAACAATCTTGAAAAGCCCAAAAGAAACGTGGTGCTAGCTTGTTCCAATGTTATAGTGGAGAGGAATTTATATGGCAATAACTTTAGATAGACCATGTCACCAACCTCATAACTGACCTGGCGATGCCTGAGTGAGATTGTGGCATAGCTCCTTAAGTGTGGCATCCCGTTGCAGCAAATGGGTTTCTAGAGAAGCCACCAGTGTTGACCCTTATTCATATGGAAAAAGTGGTGGTGGGTCTCTGCCATATAATGCACGGCAAGGGGTATTATACCACCACTCTGGCCAATGTAACCAGGATGTCCATTGCCTTGGTTTGGACCTTGTGAAGCACCTTAAGTATGTGTCCACACATCAGCTGACCACCTCCTCTGTTTGTCCATCTGAGGGTGGTAGCTAGTGGATTTGTTCAAATGAACTCCTTGGAGTTTGCTCTCTCCAAAAGTTGCTAATAAAGATTGGGTCCCAATCTGAAACAATAAATTGTGAAAACCCATGAAGTTTGGCCACCTCTTTGATGAAGATTTCAGCTACTGTTGAGGCAGTGAAAGCATGGGCCAAGGCCAAGAAGTGGCTATTTTTGGTATCTATCCACCACAACCAAAATAACTGATTTTCCTACAGATATCGGTAAAGCCATGGCAAAGTCCATGGATATAGCTTCCCAAACTTGACTTGGAATGGGCAGTGGCTGCAATAGGCCCGCTGGTGATTGGGCCTCATATTTGCACTGCTGGCATACAGAGCATGCTGCTATGTGGCGTTGGATAGACTTTAGCATCCCCTTCCAATAGAATTGAGAAGATAGCCACTTGTAGTTGTGCAGCACCCCAAAGTGACCTCCTAGTGGGGAGTCATGGAAATAGCCCAACAACTCAAGTGGGCCGAATCTGATACTAGCATAATTGTCCTTGTAATACAGAATATTACCCTTGAGTGAGAAACCCGGTTTGGAGTGTGGATCTTGTACTAAATGGGCCTTAATTTGCTGAAGGTCCATACCATTTTCAGCACCCGATCTCAGTTGGTCCCACAATGTTGAAGTTGGTTGTAGTGGCACACAAATTGGTGTAAGTTGGGCTATGTAGTACTTGGCCGTCTTGACAGAGCATCTACCACCTTGTTGGAGGGCCCAGGCCGATAATCAAGTGATTAATCAAAGCCCATGAGTTTAGAAACTCAACACTGCTGATCTGGTGAGAGTATTTGTTGTTCAAGTAAAAACTTGAGGCAGTGATGATCAGTTCGGATGATAAATTTGCAGCCCAATAGATAGGATCGCCAATGTTGGACTACTAGTACCACCACTATTAATTCGCAAGTACACTGATGTGCTGCCTTATTGAGAAGATAAAGCCTTGCTGAAAAAGGCAATGGGTTGTCCATCTTGCATCAATGTTGCATCCACTATGAGACCCAAAGCATCACACTATTACAAAGGTTTTGGTGAAATCCGGAAGGATCAAAGCTGGTGGAGATGATACAGCTGTCTTGAGGGCCTCAAATGCTTCATGTGTTTTGTTGGACCAAGAGAAAGCGTCCTTCTTGAGCAAGGCTGATAGTAGAGCAGCAATCAGCCCATAACCTTTAATAAAGTGGCGTATCTTGTCAACCCCAGGAATGCCCACAAGTCCTTAATAGTAGCCAGTGGTGGCCATTGTCATATGCACACCACTTTTTCCAGGTCAGTTGATACTTTACCCTCTTCCACTACATGACCCAGGTAGTGGATACTTGATTGACCAAAGGCACATTTGGATTCTTTAGCATACAGCTTATTTTGTAACAAAATATCTAAAGTGTAACTAACAAATCCACCAAGTGTTGGGTCCAGTTAGGAATATATACAAAAATATCATTAAAAAACTAGAATGAATCGACGCAAATAAGGTCTGAATATGTCATTCATGAAACCTTGGAAGGTTGCCAATGTGTTTGTAAGATCAAATGGCATGACCAAGAATTCAAAATGGCCATCATGAGTCTGGAAGGCTGTTTAGGGGATATCGTCCACATGGACTCTAATTTGGTGATAGCCAGCCCTCAAGTTTAGTTTAGAAAAGACTTGGTCTTCCTTGATCTCATCAATTAGCTCGTCAATTACCGGGATTGGAAACCTATCTTTAATTGTAATATTGTTAAGAGCTCGGTAATCAATGCAAAACCTCCATGACCCATCTTTCTTTTGAACTGGATAAATTTCTTAATTAACATCTCCTAGACTTGTTATTCAATTTCCTTTTTTTGAAAATAAGGATAGCGGTAAGGTCTTACATTTGTTGAAGGTGCTCCCGGAAAGAGAGGGGTCCTATGATCATGTTCCCATGATGGTGGTAATTCTGATGGCTCTTGGAAGAAAGCCGCATACCATTGCAGTAAATCTTTGAGTTGTTGCTGATAATTCTCTTGGCTCATGGCCCTATGGGCTTTGGATAATTCTGGGCTAGTATGGGTCTTGGCTGCCCTAGGTCTTGCCTGTCTTTGAGTAGAGATGAGAGGCTTGCTAGACCTAGTTTTCTCAATGGCTAACCATACAGGTATTGGATCCCGTTCTTCATAAAGTCCATGGTTAGACTGGCCCAATCACATAGCACTAGTCCCAATTGTCTTAACCACTGAATCCCTAACACAATACCTAGCCCACTCAGCTCCAAGGGGTAGAGGTCCACTATAAATTTTTGGCCCTGAATACTTATGTCATTACGGGTGCAAATAATGTCACATCACAGTGAGGTTCTATTGGCTACATGGACCTTGAATGCTACTATGGGCTGAATTGGCAACCCTAACTGTTTAACCAAGACGGTTGTCACGAAGTTTAGGGTGCTTCCACTGTTGATAAAGATTGTCACCAGCCAACCCTTCACCAAGCCTGAAACTCTCATGGTTTGGAGTGACGAGATGTGATTCAGTCTAATAAAAAACAGTAAAAATATTTTAGATTATAACAGAAGAGGAAGAGAAGAAGAAGAAGACAGCAAGAAGAAGGAAAGATGGAGAAAAAGGGAGACAGAAGGAGTTCGATAATCTCCTCTTCCACCTCTCTAATCTTTTATTAATCTTACTAAGATTAGATAAATTACAAGTCTGCCCTTGAGTGGGCGTCCACCTCATCAGCATACTTAGAAAACATAAAAAAGGACTAAAGGCCCATTAAGAACAAAACAACAAGGAAGAACTAACAATAAGATAGTAATGGGCTAGGGCCCATTCAGCCCAGTCTCTCTACACTCCCCCTCAAGCTAAGCATAGATATCAATCATGCCCAGCTTGCTTATATAGCGAATCATCTATCCTTTAGGAACACCTTTTGTCAAAACATCAGCCAACTATTCCTTTTTTTTTATCAATAACTGGAATTGATTAGATTAAAAGAATTTAGTTACAACGCTCCAAAGAGAGATAAATCTGCCAACTATTCTTCAGAAGCAATAAATGGCAGACAGACTTCTCCTAAAGMAACTCTCTCCCATATAAAGAGCCTGTCAACTTCTATGTGCTTAGTTCTGTATGCCGAACAGGATTATGTGCAATGTTGATAGCAGCTTGGTTGTCACAATATAGCATCATTGGCTTCTTAAGTCAATACCCAATTCTTCTAAAAGTGATCTCAACCACAAAAGTTCTGAAACTCCATGTGCCATTGCCCTATACTCTGCTTCAATCGAGGATCTAGCCACTACAGACTACTTCTTACTTCTCCATGATACAATGTTCCCTGCCACTATAGCACAATAACCTAAAATGGACCTCCTATCCTCAATACATCTAGTCCAATCAGCATCAGTGTATGCTTCYAGTTTTATGTGTCCATGCTTAGCAAACAAGATACCCTTCCCTGGAGTCCCTTCTAGATGACACAAAACCCTCTCAGCAATTGCTAAATGTGTATGTCTAGGAGAATGCATGAACTGACTAATTACATTGACTGCATAGGATATAATGGCCGAGTCATGCAAAGATATAATAAATTCCCAAGCAATCTCTAGAACACTCCCTTATCAGTCAATAGTTCACCATTAGTAGCTAATAGTTTATGATTGAAGTCTATAGGAGTGGAAGCTAGTCTAGCACCCAGTTTGCCAGTCTCTCTAACATACTTACATTGAGAAATGAAGATACCATTGGGGCCCTATGCTTGAGCAAGTGTTACTTCATCCTTGGCCAAAATATTATGTCTCATAATATCAAACTTGAGGTTAAGTCCTGTAAGAAACTCAAACACCCTGTTTCTTTCCACAAATTTTTTGAATGTCTCTGCATCCTTGGTACTCTCCCATACAACTGCTTCTATAACATCAATCTCCTACCATAGTGACTTCAACATTAAGTAGTAGACAGCTACACTCCCCTCCCCCTATTTTACATTTTTCACATCATTCTTCAACTTGTAGGCCCTTGCAACATTCAATTTCTGAGAATACATTACTATAACACTATCCCAAATCTCCTTGGCTGAAGTCATCCAAAGATAATGTTGACTTATGTGAAGCTGCATCCATTTCTCTATGTAGGATCAGTCTCTTCTGGTTTCTCCTTACTGCTCGTGAGAAACCCCAATTTACCTCTACTATAGACATGAATTTTTATAGATTGTGCCCCAGCCAAATAATTTGTTCCATCCAGCTTGATTGTAGTCACTCTTGTCAAAATGGAATCTACTAGACCAACCCCAAACACCAGGATCTACTTCATCTCACTTCCAGATTGCTCCATTGACCAAACAAAATTTAAAAAAAAAAAAAGAACAAGGTTTTCAAACTTCATAGACCTAACTGAGGTCAGTCCAACACTTAAAAGTCCCAAAACTAGGGTTTCACTACACTTGGCCTCCCGAGAGAAAGAGAAGCAGTAAGCGCTCCAACCAGAGCTTCCCGAACCTCTTCCAATTGTAACCGCCCACTTTTGATTCTCCAAACCCTCTACCAACTAGGCATAAAAGTTCTCTAAATAATCAGCAACTTATCTCTCCATACACTCTTCTAATCAAAGGGTGTATGGGAAAAGAAAAGAAAAACAAAAGAGAAGGAAGACCTGCTCTGATATCAAGATGTGATTCAGTCCAGTAAAAAACAGTAAAAATATTTTAGATTATAGTAGTAGAGGAAGAGAAGAAGAAGACAGCAAGAAGAAGAAGGAAAGATGGAGAAGAAGGGAGAAAGAAGGAGTTTGATAATCTCCTCTTCCACCTCTCTAATATTTTATTAATCTTACTAAGATTAGATAAATTACAAGTCTGCCCTTAAGTGGGCATCCACCTCATCAGCATACTTAGAAAACATAAAAAAGGATTAAAGGCCCATTAAGAACAAAACAAGGAAGAACTAACAATAGGATAGTAATGGGCTAGGGCCCATTCGGCCCAGTCTCTATACATGATGAAAGCCCACCTAGTGCTTGGAGTGAAATTTCTAGTTTAATAGGCTGGATTTCTGTCAAGTCTTGCTTTTCTTGATCTATCATTCCTAGCAATCCCTCATTACCTTCATATTCCTCCCCCTTGATGTGTAGAACAAATGCTTGTTGTGTCTTACATCGATGGCCAGGCCCAAACTTTTCTTCACATTTTCAGCTCATGATAATCTCTTAAAGGGCATGAGAGGAAGAGCTAAGGTCAGTTTTCCCAATATGCTTCCTTCTTTATTGGGCCTTGTTATTGGCCCATCTGGCCTTGGTGGTTTCACTGTTGGAGCCCATGTTCAATGGATTCTCCTTGCCTCCGTTACCTTTTCTTCCTGGATTTGAGCAAGGTTTGTTGCATCTAATACAGTTGCAAGTTGCACCACCTTCACCTCTAGTCACAGTTCTTCCTTGAGGCCCTGCCACAAATGCCCTACCAAGGTCTCTCCTGCCATCCTTGCACCATGTTTACCAATCTTTCGAACTCCATCTGGTACTCTCTCACGTTGCTAATCTGCCTTAGTTTTGCAAGATTCTCATCAAAATCCTCATAACCTAAGGCTCTAAATCGTACACAAAGGGTGTTGGTGAAGTCCATCCAAGATAATCGTGGATGTCCTCACCGGTACCACTGGTACTAGAGGATTGCTTCCCCTTCTAGGTAGGGCTGCAAGGGCTACTCGATCATGTCCTAGTGTTTCATTGTATTCAAAAAATCTCTTGGACTTGTAGATTCAAGAAATCGGATCATCCCAAAGAAGATTGGAAAGATCATCTTGATGTTCTTGTCCGTACTTGAGCTTCCCTGTCTCCTACTGCCTTGGCTACCCTCCTTGCTCAACGTCCCTACCCACTTCTAGCATGCTCTATTCCAAATGGCATAGGACGATAGTCATTATTTCTTTGATTTCTCATACATCACTGGAGACACGGTGTAGCTCAACCCCACCTGACCAACTCTTGCCTTTGTGGCTCTTATTTGGCATCCAAGCTCTAATACCAAATTGTTAGGAATCTACCTAACTTTAGGTTCTTTCAAGGGAACCAACCTCCAAAGAAATTAGAGAGGGAGAGAGAAAGAGATGACTGGATGAATTCCTTCCTTGTTTATATTGCAATCTAGTAAGTTGTTACAATTCGGTTACATTCTTCTTACAATGTGTTGACATCATTATGTTATATTGTTGATGTGTACATCTCGTCTTATATACCTCATGCACCGGTTGCCTGTTCTTATATAAGGGCCGGGGTTCCCCTATTCTAACATTAAACCTCTCCTTCAATGGCTCAAAGAGGGCTGAGATGGGCCAAATTCATTCAGCCACCAACTCCACAAAGGAAGAGGGGTGAAGTTCTTTTCTCAAAGGGATTCTCTACTCCTCTTTTTGAATTAGGAGGTCATATGGGGCAGAGATACTAAGATACATCTCTCCCTCTGTTAACCAGTTAACCTAGACCCCTCTAAGTCCTACTTTTAAGGAGAAGGGGACAATCTTGAGATGGAACCCTCCCCCCTTCACCATCTCAAATGGGGGTCCTTTCACCATGCTAATACTGTTATAAATAGAACAGCGGGCTACAACATAGATCAGTCTTGAAACCAATAAAGAATACCCGTTCAATCACACAATAGCATTGCAATAAACCATAGGCATTCCTTCCCCCCTTTGCTTGAATGTGCTACAACACATGGCAGACTAAAGACACATTCCACAATTGAAGCTAGCAGAAAACAAACACTATTTCAATTGATAAAACATGCAGCACACGAAATGGTTTAAGCCATGCAGAATCTTCAAATAAATAATAATGCTTTGAAGCCAAGAGGCCATCGTGCATGTTGCAGTTCTAAACAACTTAATAAACAGACTAGATAGAGCTTCAAATGACTCAGCTATCCTTGCAAATTCTAGAAATAAAGGCTGCAATTATTCACTCCAAGGGCAGCCGAAACCAATAGAGGGAGATAATATTCAGGCCACACGGTGGTTTTTTATTTTTTATTTTTATAATAGATGAATCATTAAAGAGAAGCTGATAAAATCCAGAGATGCAGTAGGCAATAGTCAGGTCACACAGTGGTTATAACCATGTTACTCTTTTCCTTCGGACATATCACATTAAAACACAGAGATGAAATAGGCAATTCCAAAACCGAAATCATGGAGACGGCATCCATCCCAAATTGAAACATTTAAAACAGTGAATAGTGCTGTCAGTAATCGGTTCACAAGGGGAAAAATAAAAAGAGAGAGACTAGTAAATGAAATAACAAGAAACTGAGAAAGGAACAAGAAAAAGGATTAAGCATTGATCTAGTTGACACGAACAGCAGCATATAAATTTATTCAAGCAGAACGAGATATTTGCCATTGACTTTTATTCCAGCAGATTAGGGGTATCGGAGCTTCAAAGCCCTCTCATTGGTCATGCCTGAGGCATTTCGATGAGATACTGGACCTGAATATTGGCCTTTACAAAACAGCGCACTAGAGAGTCACAGCCGACCAAGCCCGCAGCTATCATCGATCTCGTCGGGTTACAGATCGAAATAAATCGGCAATAGGACAAAAAACGAGGGAGGTGTTTTTACCTTTCTCAATGTTGCCTTTATAGATACTTGATGGAGGTCGTTCTTGAGAGATGCAGCACCTTCAGAGCTCGATTCAGCCTGGTATGGCAGTTTGGGAGTAGGATGTTCGGCTGTTACAAGGCACTCAAACCTCTATATAGGGAGTTGAGCGCCGAAAAGAACCCATAACGCAGAATCGGTGAAAGCTTAATCACGCCCCCAACCATAGTTACTTCTACCCCGGTGAAGAAGAAGAATTTGCAAGGGCGGCAATGGTGGCGGACCTGGATTTGACAGCGAAAAAACCCTACCCAGAACAGGGTTTCAAGCAATGAAAAGAATAAGAAGAAATTGCAGGGGCAGCAATGCTGGCGGACCTGGATTTCACAGAGAAAAAAACCCTACCCAAAACAGGGTTTGAAGCAACGAGAAAGTCGGAGTGAAATGGGAGAGAGAAGAAGAAGAAGAAGAGGGAGGGGTGAACGCCGATGGAGAGGTTGCCGGTGGTGGACCGGCGGTTGCTGTCATCTTTAGTGACAATGGCAGTGTGCTCTGGTTCGGTTTAGTTTTAGAAAACCGGGCCGGACCGCCGGTTCGTCTATATCCAAAATCGGATTGAAAAAAAACCGGCCAAACCGATTTGACAAAAAAACTAAGGGGATGTTTGGAACCATGACTGTTTTTTAAAAAAAATGATGCCACGTTGGATCCACATAGGCGTTTCAACAAATGCCCATGTATCTCATTATTTGGTTCACCCGATTATTAAAAAATCTGGCTTGCCTCGAAAATCAGGACCCCACCAATGCATGAAATGCCAAATTTGGTGCTTCATGCATCGATGAACTATTTCCCCCAACGGGGTTGATTGATGTGTATCCTATATGGTGCTTATCTGTCAATACATACACGAAAAACAATGATAAAAATCACATTATCAAACAGTATAGTGTTGCTTACTGCCTACAAAACATTCTTTTGTAAAAAAATAGATTTTAAAAGCATGGGCATTTTCAACTAAAAAATTTAAGTGTTTCAAATAAATAATTTCGAATGCTTTAAAACTTTATCAAATTAAAATGGATTTGGGATGCTAGACCGAAGGTCCCGATAAAAAATAGTTAATTTTCTTGTTTTAAGATTAAAGGCACGTTCATTCAACTTTCAACAAGATTGCATATCAAAATGGAGTATCGACCTTAGGAGGTGATACCCAAGTTTTGGAAACATGTTATTAAGTCGGTAGCAAGTTTGTGAGCTAATTGATTACAATCTCGATACGGAAAGAGAAAAACGAGACAGCAAAGATCTGCACCATATGGTATAATCTTTAATGAAAGTCTTGGTGGGAATTGAGCAAATTCACAATAATTCTTCAATCACTCTCAAGATGTAAAGCTTGTAAACCCAAACTTGAGCCATCAATAATCCTTCCATAATGGCAAGAGATTTCGTTTCTTCCCTATAATAGGAAGCAGCCTGAATTAATATTTCTAATTTTATGGTTTTAATATTTTACATTCATTATAATAGTTGGTTCTTTCTTGTAAGACCACAAGCATGCACATGCTTATCAAAAAAAAGCATTCACATGTAGGGGTGAGCAAAAAAAACTGAAAAACTGAATCGATCAAAAATCCGACAGTTTCAGTTTGGTTTCGGTTAACCATTTAAGAAAATCGGTGACTAACCGAACCAACCGATATATATACAGTAATATATATTTATTATAATATTATTGATGTCTCATTGTGACACTAGCAAGTACACATCGTTCAAGTAATAAAGTAGTGAATAAAGTATCGTTACCACGAGGATTTAGGAAACAATTACCAATACTAAATTGGGAACTTCTTATCTGATCAACAATAAATCAAAACTTTATTCAAAAGCTAAAAATCCTAAACTAAAATCTATCTAAATTATTGGCCCAATTGCCTTCAATTCAGGTTAGAAGAGTAAACAGTTAATATTAATCTCAGAATTYAGCAATCAATCAAATTGAATCATTCGAATAGATTGTGATTGAGCCTTGGTTTGGTATAACCCCAAGGTCATGAACAGCCTCTCTCAAGCGCATGTTCATCCTATGCATGAGTGACGGTTCTTCTATCTCTACCAAAAATCTAATCATTCATGCATACAATTCTTCAAATACATCTAACGCATCAATTCAATTCTGAATTGATCACCAACTGAATTGTGCAAGTTATCTCTAACCCTGCATGCAATTCAGTTCTTGAATAGTAAATCCGAATTCCTAGAGTCTTTCTCAAGCACTCTAAGAATTCCAAGCTTAGATCAATTCGTCCAATCTAAAAATTTGCAGATCTGAATTTTTTTCTCCCTCTTCCATTCTTTCTTGATGTAATTAAGTTTGTAAAATTTCAGATCAGCGATCAATTTCTTTTTGATTCATTTGAATGTGTGAATTGTTCTTGAAGTTTCTTGAATAGGGGTTAATTGTAGATCAATTCAGCCAATTAAATTTTCAAAACTCATATATGAAATTTCAGATCTGAGATTTCAAGATCTAAATTGCTTGAAAGAGAATTCAGATCTGCAAATTTTCAGATTGGCCGAATTGATCTAAGCTTGAAATTCTTAGAGTGCTTGAGAAAGACTCTAGAAATTTAGATATACTATTCAAGAACTGAATTGCATGCAAGGTTAGAGATAACTTGCACAATTTAGTTGGTGATCAATTCAGATTTGAATTGATGCCTTAGAAGTGTTTGAAGAAATGCATGCATGAATGATTAGATTCTTGCTAGAGATAGAAGAACCGTCACTCATGCATAGGATGAATATGCGCTTGAGAGAGGTTGTTCATGACCTTGGGGTTATACCAAACCAAGGCTCAATCACAATCTATTYGAATGATTCAATTTGATTGATTGCTAAATTCTGAGATTAATATTAACTGTTTACTCTTCTAACCTGAATTGAAGGCAATTGGGCCAATAATTTAGATAGATTTTAGTTTAGGATTTTTAGCTTTTGAATAAAGTTTTGATTTGTTGTTGATCAGATAAGAAGTGCCCAATTTAGTATAGGTAATTGTTTCCTAAATTCTCATGGGAACGATACTTTATTCACTACTTATTACTTGAACGACGTGCACTTGCTAGTGTCACAATGAGTCACACCAGAGAACTCCTAATGGGATTAGGAGGTTTCTTAATCACTAAGAAAGAAAGGGGAGAAACCCTAATTCGAATGACAAGAATTCGAACCTTAAGGAAATTCGCAGAGAATACTCTGCAATTAGAGATTGGATCTCAAATAAACCCTAGAGAGGTGAAAGCAGTTCACTACCTTCTTCTCTAGTCTTCTCCTCCAACAGTCGCCACCATCTACTACCAGTTCGATATCTCTGTGAGGGAAAAGATCAAGAAAGCTTCTTGATATCAGTCTTTGCTGAAAAGATTGATCGTGTGTAGTGCTCATTGCTTCCATCGAGTTCTTCATAAGGACCCGGTTCGTGGGATGAACACTACTGGTTCTGCTCCATCATCACTGTGTCATCTTCAGTGGGAGCGGTTCTTGGAAGTTTCTTTGGGCGTGAACACTGACATTGGGAGATACTATTTCTTCAGATCATGTATATCCTTTCCCTTCTCTTTTGGTTCAGATCTGGTTCGGTTTTGGTTCAAGTCAGATCCTTGAATACTGTATTCTAAATTTAGGGAATATGATTGTCAGTTGGAAGAAATGTAAGAAATTTTTTGAAATTCGCCCACCCATTTTGCACCCTTTTGGCGTCCATATGATGGATCTTACCATTCTTTCAGAACTACCACAAAATAGCAGACAAAACTCTTTTGTCCTCCGAAGGTAATTTGAGTATGTTCTTTACAGTAGTCCAATGCTTCTGTCCTAGGTTTGACTAGTATCTACTTACTACACTCACAGCCTGAGCAGTGTCTGGCCGACTGCACAATATGCCATTCATGATGCTCTCTACGACTAAGGCATAGGAAACTTCTTTCATGCCCTCAATCTCCTCAAGAGTCTTGGGAGACATACCCTTGGAGAGAGTGACTCCGTGTTTGAAAGAGACAAATCCCTTCTTGAAGTTCTCCATATTGTATCTTTTGACAATCTTATTAATGTAAGTAAACTGGGATAATCCTATTATCCTTTTCGATCTATCTCTATAGAGTCGAACTCCCAAGATGTAGGAGGCTTCTCCAAGATCTTTCATGGAGGATTATTGCGAAAGCCATACCTACACCATAGTTAACATTTCTACATCATTCCCAATGAGTAGAATATTGTCTACATACAGAATCAAGAACATAACATTATCTTCCATTGATTTCCTGTAAACACAGGGCTCATTCGGATTCTCCTCAAAGTGAAAACTGTTTGATGGTGGAGTCAAATTGGATGTTCCAACTTCTTGAAGCTTGCTTAAGTCCATAGATGGATCGATTAAGTTTACACCATGTGTTCCTGACCTCCATCAATGAAATCTTGCGGCTGCTGCATATAGATATCTTCAGTAAGATCTCTATTCAAGAACGCAGTTTTGACATCCATTTGCCAAATCTCATAGTCCTAGTGTGCTGCTACAGCTAGCAGGATCCATAAAGATTTAAGCATGGCCACCAGTGAAAAGGTTTCCTCATAATCGATTTCCTCTTTCTGAGTGTACCCTTTCGCTACAAGACGAGATTTGTAGGTCTCAACCTTTCCATCAGAGCCCTTTTTCGTCTTGTAGATCCATTTTCAACCAGTTGCTTTGACCCTAGGGGGGTCTACGAGAGTCCAGACCTTTTTGGTTTTCATTAAGTCCATCTCGGCTTTAATGGCATCTACCCACTTTAGGGAATCTATATCCAACAAAGCTTCCATATAAGTCCGGGGATCTTCCTCACTGATCGTGGCTTCCATCAAGTAACTTTCTTGATCATAGTCACAACGAATTAGAGGTCTAGAATACTGGGGTAGACCTTCTAAGTTAGGTGTTATCTGGAACGTGTGAGACATCTGCCATTAATCTTGAGCTCTCCTCATCAAGAACAATTTCCTGATGATGATTGTCTTGGATGTAATTGAAGGGAAGGGAGATCTATCATATGGATGGCCGAACCAGGCAGGGTGGCTGGGCAAAATTTCAAAAATTTTCTTTCTCCCTTCTAGGAATCATATTCCCAATTTTAGAAAAATTGCATTTTTCAAGGATCGTTCCTAAAGCAAACCGGATTAGATCTGGAACCAAAATAAAGGGAGGGCTATACCTGATACGGAATCCACAAACGTGTTCATGCCCAAAGAGGGTACCAAATCCTGCCTCTAATGAAGATGGCGTAGCTTGAGGTGAAGCAAGATCAGCAATGCAGTCCTTCAGCAAGAATTGCAATCCTTTGGCAAGGATCAAGCAAGGGAGATGAACACGAATTCAGATCTGATTTTTTTTTTTGCAAAAATCAGAATCAAGATCCAATCTTGAGCAGTCCAAGAATGGAGTTCGAACAAGGTATATGGCAGCAAGAGCAGAAGGAGGAGGAGAACTGTAAGCAGTGTGTAACTTTTTAGCAGTTCGCTCTCCTTTATTTAAATAGAACTTTAAGAGCTTATCTCCCAATCTGATTAGGAGTTTCCTAATCTAAGTCTCTATTTGGATCTAGACTCATTAAGCGGATAAGACTTATCCTCTTATCCTTATCTACTGATCCAAACCCATATTTAAACCCAAATTCGCCCATATTGATTAATCATATAAATCTTGGGCCCTAGGCCCATTAAGTAAGTGGGCCCTAGGCTTAAAGGGATCAACTCCTAATCCCATAAGGAGTGGCTCATCAAAATCATATTTGGATCAGAAGTCCCTTTAAGTGATAAGGGATAACACCTATTTTATTTGTAGATTAGATCAACCCTCTCCTAATCCTATTAGGAGGCTCCTAAATCTAAATCTTATTTAAATCTTGGACTCTCTGAGTGGATAGGGTCTAGGCCCAATCCTATCAACTGATTTAATCCCAGATCCGCCCCTCATTTAAACTGATCAAATCAGTTCAGTTCAAAATGGGCTTTTGGCCCATTAAGGTTGTGTGCTCACTTAGCCTTCCAAGCTGCTGCCCAGTTGGGCTTCCTTGTATGGCGTGGGACCCAAACATTGATCTACACATCAGC